>JAJEJO010003176.1:126774-149500 GCA_020662805.1 Glaucomys volans | reverse complement strand
GAAACAAAGACTTTAAATATATATAAATGCATCCAAACTTCATAACTACTTGACCTATCCTTCAAAATATACTCGTGAATAATTCATACTGAATAATGAAATATATGTGCCCAGCAACACAAGTCATAAGAAATTTTAAAAAGTTTTCCTGGCAAAAAAAGTCATATAGCAACATAGAATTCAATTTGACTGTAATGTTTGGGCATAAAACACTTACTTTGCAAGAGAATTTGAAAGACAAAAACATAAAAACATCATAATAAACCTCTTAATGAGTATGCAATATAAATATAACTGCAATTAATAACAACGTTCAAAGGGTAAATAAATATAGTGAATTTTGATATGAAACTGAAGTTAATTTGTTGCCAGTTTAAAATATAGTGTAAACTTTAAATGATTTTTATAAAATACCAAAGTAAATGAAAAACTAGTGATAGAATGAAGGGAAGTAAAAGAGGAATCAAAGAATATCGCCAGAAAAAGTCAGTCAACCACAAGTTAAACCAATGAGAAAAGAAAGAAAAATAATTAAAAAGAAGCAAAGAAATGTTACAGAAGCAAAAAAATACAATCACATACAGTGTACAGTAGACTGTAAATCTAAGGACACAAAGTGAAGGCAAAAGTGTATAAGAATATTACACACAAAGGTGACCAGAAGTTGGTATGGCAATAATTATCATATACAAAACATGCTTTAGAACAAAACCTTTTGAGATACAGTGCACTTTATCTCAAATGTACTTTTATTGGCAAAAAAAACTCCCAAAAATTAAAAATAAAAAAGAAGCAAATACAATTTTATTGGCAATAGAAACAAGGATCAGGCATATTTTAATTTAATCTTACATTGCCCTAATTTGTGAAATATTGGAAATTGTCATTGAATCATAAAATGTACTTTAAAAAAAAAAAAACTTTCTTAACTGATGAGGGGAAACCTACACTACAACATAAAATCTACCCTGTAAAATGAAACAAAGAAAAGGAAAAAAGAAAAAGGAAATTTAGTCAACAAAATTCTGAATAACCATGGATGTATTTTACAAACCTGTTTTTTTTGTTTTTTTTTTTTTTTTGGTACCAGGGATTAAACTCAGTGATACTTAACCACTGAGCCATGTCCCCATCCCTTATTTGTACTTTATTTAGAGACAGGGTCTCAATGAGTTGCTTAGCACCTCACTAAGTTGCTGAGATTATCTTTGAACTCTGGATCCTCCCACCTCAGCCTCCTGAGCCACTGGGATTACAGGTGTGTGCCACTGCACCTGGCTACAAACCCTTTTATATAACTACAATTTTGACCTGTAACCATGTGAACCTGTGACCAAAACGAACATCCATTGTGAATCACTAACATTTATTATATGTGTTAGGGTTTACATGTGATGTACCACAAAAGCTCACATGTGGGACAATGCAAGAAGGTTTGGAGAAGAAATTATTGGATTATAGCCTTAACCTTATCAGTGAATTAAATCCTGATGGGATTAATTGGGCAGTAACTGGAGGGAAGTGGGTTGTGGCTGGAGAAAGTGGTTCATTGGGGGTGCAGCTGTGGGGTATTATATTTGTATATGGAAACTGGAGACCTCTCTTTCTGCTTTCTGACCACCATGTGAGCTGATTCCTTCTGCCACACTCTTCTGCCATGATGTTCTGTCTCACCTGGAGCCTAGAGAAATGGAGCTGGCCTTCTATGGACTAAAACCTCTGAAACAGGGAGCACATAAATAAAACGTTCCTCTTCTAGAGTTGTGCTGGTGGGGTTGTTTAGTTACAGAAGCGATAAAGCTGACTAAAACAATATGACAGAAAAATTCCACAGAAAATCCATTGTAAGTATTCATAATGAGCTCTAATAAGGTAATTTCAATGAATAAATATGTAAGTGATATTAGAGAAACTGCTTTATAATGCGAATGTATTATAATGGCTTCGCCTAGAGGTCTCCAGAAACATGCACAGATTTGCAAGAGAACCCCCAAACAATGGAAATGCTGTCAGATCAGGCTAACCCTCACAAGCAAGGGGAGTGCTTGGGCAATTAATTTGAACATACTGGAACATCACCTCAGGAGGAGGACACTAATGAAGTTGAAAAGATGCTAAACATAGGACAGTGCATTTCCTTCTAGGATAGCCAGAGAAATAAACCTAAGCTTCTGGAAAACCATGTCTGTGGCATAACTTCTCCACCAACATTTGGAAGACTGGCTTCCTCGTTGACCTTTGGACCTCTTACTGTGTCCTCTGCTTCATGAATTTATATCCACCTGGGCACAGGGCTCAGGGCTCTCTCCTTTCATCAAGAAGAAGGTGCCCAAATACAAATACAGCTTAGAGAAAATAAGATGTGTTCATCGGAAAATTAAGTGACTGTTGGGATTCTCCCTGTGACTACTGATGCTTCTATTCTGGTACCATAAAGGGAAGAAACTGGACTTTGATGTGTAGGTCACATCATTCTGTATCACTGAATTACTGTAAGTACCACTAACCTAAACTGAAGGGCATATATCACCTCCAGAAAGAGAGAGATTAAGGACTAAAAGAAATGGCATTAACATTTTTTTCTCTGTAACAAAAACTGTCCAAGCCTTTTTCTTGAAAGCAAGAATCTGAAACCCATTCATGAAGAGCAGAAGCTCCCAAAAGACATTCTGCAAGGGAGGGAAGTTATATAATTAGGAATTCTGATTAATTAGGAATTCTGAAGGAAGCTCTGCTCACCCAGGAAGACCAGGTTTCTGTAGGTCTCTAACATCACATCTCTGTATAAATTCCGCTGAGAAGGCTCCAGGCATTCCCATTCCTCTTCAGAGAAATCAATGGCCACATCTCTGAATGTCAATGGTTCCTGAAATAAGAATAGGTAAATTAATAGCACATTGATGATATGATCATTTACAGAGCTTGTAAGTTGACTGAAGTTGAAATGGGAGTTAGAAGAACTGGCTCTCATGTATGTGAGTGAATTTAATTATTCAAGGAAATACCTGGTAACACAGTGATATTCTCTATTATCTAACTCAGAGGAAAGAGTGTTGAAGTGCACAAAAAGCTGTATAGGCTCTAATTTCATAAAATAAAATGTAAAATTGAGGCATCAACACAAGAATATACATTTTAATTGTGATTTTACAAATTATTGTAAATTTACAAATTATTTTACAAATTATTGTAAATTATTGTTTATTTCTCAGATGAGAAAGTTATAGTGATTAAGAAGAGTGATTCTCAAATTTTAAATGTACAAACATGAATCAGAGATTAACTAAAATGCAGATACTAGTTCAGTAGTTCTGGAATGAGACCTAGTTTTCTAAATATATAGCAGTGATTCCAATCTAGTGATCCCAGTGCCAGTGGGCCAAGAGAAACTCTTGAATGGCAATGAGGTAGACCACTATAGAAAAAAAAATCGCTGATGATTTTTTTTTTTTTTTTTTGGAACCGGGGATTGAACTCAGGGACACTCGGCCACTGAGCCACATCCCCAGCCTATTTTGTATTTTATTTAGAGACAGGGTCTCACTGAGTTGCTTAGGGCCTCGCTAAGTTGCTGAGGCTGGCTTTGAACTCGCGATCCTCCTGCCTCAACCTCCTGAGTTGCTGGGATTACAGGCGTGCGCCACTGCGCCCGGCTCACTGATGAATTTGAGTTCAAGTATTTTAAGGGATTTATGTACTTTTATTAAAATAGCAATTATAGACAATTCTTTTTGACCATTTCAAATATACACTTCTAACTCTAAGAGGTTTTCATGTCTTAATGGAGAAAAACAAAATAATATGATAGCATTAATGCTATTCAAATTTTATGACATTTTGTCAAACACTCAGTAAATGGCAGAGTGATTTTTACCCAAGTTTGTTTGACTCATAATTCAGAAAAAAAGGGAACATTAAAGTCAAGATAAAGTGTGAATGTTAGAAGAATTTTCAGAGCAGGACCATGAATATCAATGAGAAGACTAATGGAAAAGTTAAGAAGAAACAAGATGAAATTGATCAAGGGACATTTATGTTTCATACACACACACATAGAAATATCAACTTTATATATTGAAACAACAGACAATTTTCATGCAAATGAAATCATATAAGTCAATTTGGAATGGATTCTATTTTATGACACTATTGAGATACACACATTTAAGGATAGGGAATTAAATAGGAATCATAGTTACTGAGTCATTTACACTCTTCATTTTTTCCCTGTTATTCAAAATTTATTTTCAGGTCCACTTTATAATTTTCAGACACTTGGAAAGATATGATTCTTGTTTATTTCATGGAAAATGCAAGGAGTTTATGAGGTATATGTGTGTGAGCTGCAAGTAGAATAAAATGAGAGCCTGTAGTCTGCTTCGGGAAGCTTCAGTAAAAAAAGCCAACATCTCTGGTAAACAAAAGGCAGAGGCTGCATTCTCCAAAGAAAGGCCCAAAGAAAAACTACTCTGAAAGAAGGGTTTCTGCATCAAATATGATGGTTTATATAGATTGTTTAGAAATACCCTACCAAAATGCTTAAAGACAAAGAAAATATTCATTTCATAGGGAAAATCTGGCAGACAGCATTTATACTAAGCAGGTAAGGTTAAAACAGCTGTGATGTGACAGAACAAATTGGTTCAAAGTGTCAATCAACATAAAGGGACACATCATCACTGCTGATATCAGTGGCAAAATCAAAACCAAATGACATAATAGGGTATTTTAGGAGACTTCCCTTAGCACACTAGAGATTGAGTCTCCTCTAATCATTCTGTTCTCCTAGGACTCACTAAGTTCTTAGGGGCAACCATGTGAATTTTATTGATTCTTGTGTATTTATAGATGATTGAGCATCCAGATGGAAAGGAAACAAAGCATGATTCACTTATTCAGCAACATCTAATGATCCAAAAACATCTCCAGTGGAAATTGAGGACACCAAGATTTTCTGATGTTCATTTGTCAAAGAAAATCTTTTCAATCCTGCAGGTCATGTATGCCTGGCATGGCTTAGATGAAAGTGTGAGAACAAAAGCCTCCCAATGTAGGGGGTATATATGGGCATATATATTTTAAAGAGTTAAAGTTGACTATTCTGAGAAGAAAATTAAGCAAAGTGGCTAAAAGATGTTAAACACAAACCTGAATGGTAGAGAAGTAAAGATCTGAACATTCCAAAAATGAGGTAGTTTGGGAGGAAAATTCAATGCTGTACCTGACTTGGGCCACACATGTGGAAACCAACTACATTTCCTCCTTCTCTAGGCTTCCTTCTCAGGTGTGACTGGCTACAATTTAAACCCATACTTAGAAAATATGGGTCTCAAAAACAAAGCACATGGATCCCAAGGATCTTCTTTTGTAGGCTCAAGATGAACTTAACTAGAAGTTACTGAGCTCAGCCCCTCTGCTTCACAATTTTATTCATTTAGTTCCAAATGAGAAAGGACTCACTACTTAATGGGTAGAAGTATTCACACTCAGTGGGATTTGGTCCTGTAGTATGTATTGAATCCAGGGACTATTAACAGATATAACACTAGCAACATCTGTAGCCCTTCTCATATTTATTTTGAGACACAGTGTCCCCAAGCTACTGAGGCTGATCTCAAATGAGGAATCCTCCTGCATTAGCCTCCTGAGTAGCTGGCATCCCAGGCATGCACCACCGACAATGCCTGACCAAAATCAATGTTTATGTCTATGGGAAGCAACAAGTGTGTAAAGCAGTTACATTCAAAACTCAAGAGGAAAAGCATTCAATGTTTTCAGAAAATAAATATATTTGGTTGTGATTTCCATTATAACAAATCATTTACTACATCATAAATCATGTAAATAATTCTAGGATTTGTCAAAAATATCTCACATAGTTTAGTGTTAAACTCCAATATCCAGATAATAAGATCTATGACTTATCCACTCTCACAGGCCTTCATGGATGAGGAACTGATTCCTTGGTAAAACTTGAATTCACCTATGCAGCTACCACTCAGTTTTTAAAAAACTGCATTCATTTTTCTGCAGCTGATGAAGAGAGATGTGAAGAGTAGTGACAGAGAATGAGAGAGCAGTGACTGAGATTGGGGTTCTCTGATGACCTCATGGCAGTGGCATGCCAGGCACCTCGGATAGTTTCTGTGCAAGGGCATAGGATGTCTTGCTGCTATGGTAAGACCCTACCGGAGGAGGCTCTGTGCAAAAGTCTTATCAGCTTTGACCTTGATCTCAAGGCACATAGCTCCTGGGGATAGAGAATACTCATGCTAGACAACCACAATGTTTCACCAGCTCTGCTACTCCTGTGCCTGCCCGCATAACAGGAACTTTAAACAATGGACCTTCTTGAGTGCTACACAAAGCTCCTAACATTGCACATTGCAACTGTGGATTGCAACTGTGGAAAAGCTGCATAGATGCTTCTAGTTCTTTAACTTTCTGAGTACAAAGAATAATGTTTGCATTGTCTTAAACCTGATAACAAGACTACATAGAAGATTGCTGGTGTAATTCTTTAGATCTGTTTCTCCATCAGAAAGCAAAACTCCACATGATTTCACCTTTGTCTTCACAATCTGTGTGTGTGTCTTTGTTTTTCTAATGCCCTCACCCTTCACCAGAACCCAAAGGTTGGCTGCACAGAGATTTTCTCCATTTATTATTTCTGGTAGAATTTCCACAGTTAAGCCCTGAAATTCCACTAAAATCACCTCCCAAAATACACAGCACATGAGAAACCCATGAAGAACACTCTAAAGAAGAAAGGTAAATAAATAAAACATTTATGTAAACAATGTAAGGCTGACTTCCTTTTCTAAAATCCAACTCTATCCTGTAGCTCTGGATATATTTTCTTATGTTTGAAACTCTACTAATAAAATACATTTTACAGTTAGGGAAAAGTTGAAGCTGCAGTAAGTAAAGAAATCTTTTCAAGGTGAGAAGCCCAGGAAGAGCAGAGATGACTAAAATAGACAGGTATGACCCACAGTTAAAGTCCAGTCATCCTGACACCTTGGATATTCTCACATCCCCCCCGCCTTTTTTTTCTTTTCTTTTGGTACTGGGGATTGAACCCAGGGGCACTCCACCACTGAGCCACATCCCCAGCCCTATTTTGTATTTTATTTAGAGACAGGGTCTCACTGAGTTGCTTACGCCTCCTAAGTTGCTGAGGCTGGCTTTGAACTTGTGATCCTCCTGCCTCAGCCTCCTGAGCTGCTGGGATTATAGGCGGCTTACTCCCTGAAGTACATTATGGATTCCTGTACCCCTGAAGGGTGAAGGTTTTTCTTGAACTTTGGAATAGTCTCCTTACATTCACAACTCAGAGAAAATGCAGGGAAAAAATGAATTCTCTATTTCCCTCTCAACACCATGATCCTGTTGGTAGGCCACCAAAAATCTCCATATGATGGAGGTTATGCAAAAAATATTCATGTTCCAAGGGGTTACAGATGTAGATGAAATGGTTAAAGGAGATGCCTCTAAGCCCTAGGACAACCAGTTCCCCCCTCCCCAAGTCTCCACCCTAATCCTCAGTCTGTCTTCTAGGAAGAGATGACCAGGAGACTGATGGTCTACAGACACTCTAAGAGAAATACTCCTGTGGGTACCAATAGTCATACCCAGGCAGTTCTGAAATCCAGCACCAGGGAAAAAAAATAGGACCCTGGATAAGGACATGCCACCTAGTAAACTTTCTGTTGTACCGAGCTTTTCATTTCTGAGACCTTAGTAGCTAAAAGTAACAATGTAGAAGTGGAAACATTTATTTTAGCTCACAGTTTCAGAGAACTCAGTCTATGGTAGGCTCACTCCAAGACAGAAATATCATGGAAGAAGAGTGTGAAGAAAAGCTGTTCAGCTCATGGCAGCCAGGCAGCAGGGAAGGAGGAAGGTGCTGGGAGAAGACAATCCTGTTCAGGGTTACCCCAGTGACCTACCTCCTCCAACCAGTTCTACCTCTCAGTAGCGCATTCAGTTGTTAATGGACTAGTCCCCAGAAGAAGTCAGAGCCCCCATGATCCAATCATTGTCTAAAAGCCCATCTCTCCACCTTGCTGCAACCAGGGACCATTTATCAACATGTGACATTTTGGAAACATCCCAGATATAAACCAGAATACCTCTTGTCAAACATACAGCGATAAGATGACTGTTGCCTAAGGAAGAAAAAAGGAGGCACAAAGATCTTGTAAAGCAGAGTCTGGTGATTATTTCTGCTTTCCGCCCATGTGAAACATTAACCTCCTGAAAACAAACATCTTCAAAAGCATCATCCATCACTTAGGTGTATATGACAACCAGAATACTGCGTCAGCTTCAAACACTGCATGGCAAACACTGTTAATAATCCCGTGAACTGCAGAGGGAAAATCGACACTTTGGAATCTGTGGAGGAAACTCAAACATGAAGGATTTGTGGTCAGCCCTGTGAACAGCTATAGAGAGAACAGGGTCTAAGTTTTGAGATCCTGCCTTTCACACTGTGGAATAATCAGAGAAAGTGAATAACCCTGGGGAGAAAGGAAAGCAGATGTCTGTGTCAACAAAGTGCCTCCTACACAGGAACAACAGCCACCACGCTGGCTTCACTCAGTGAATATTTTGTGTACACTGCACTCACTGTGGAGACCTAGAGATGCACAATGATGGCTCTTTGTAGTGACAGAATGCCCAAGCATAAAGCTGCTGGCTAATCTCCCACCTCATGGTCCAGAGGGGCCAAAGGGCTATAAGGCCACAGCAGTGAACTCAGATCAAGTGTATCTGGAGTTAATGTTATGCAAGACAGTCTCTCTACAGCTGATTCTCCCTTTTACCAAAAAGCTGAAGATTCTACATTTTCTGCATCCTAACACCATTCCTAGAGTTCTTGCATGACTTGTAATTCAGAGGGTGACACAGGCTCCAGCACAGCCACCTGGGCCTCACAAGCAGAGGAGACCCCAGAGCTCTAGAGGCAAAACAGAAAAATTCCTATGCAGCTGTGGAATGACAGCCCCTCCTTTCTTATTGCAGGCCTGATTGGTCAGTTCCCACCCAGAATCCATAACTGGGGAGAGTATCAGACCCCACACAGGCTTAGACTGCAAGGAGGTGTATCCAAATCCTGGCTGAATGATGTCAGAATGACACACTCTTGGCTGAACCACTGAACTTTGGTCTGAAAGCACTTGGCTCTGAATGCAGTCCTGCCTTCTGCCACAGAGCTCTGCACATACAGTGGCTCCCTGAAGTCCCTATGTATGTAGGCACCTGCTTCTTGGCCCTAATGGTTTCTACAGGAGACCCCTAAAAATCTGTGTATAGACTAGGTGTGGTTGTGTGTGCTTGTAATCCCAGTGACTTGGGAGGTTGATGCAGGAGGATTACAAGTTTGAGGGCAGCCTCAGCCTAAGGAACTTAACAAGGCTCTATATATAATCTTAGGGAGATCCTGCCTTGAAAGAAAATATAAAAAGGGGTGGGAAATGTGGCTCAGTATTTAAGGGACCCTGGATTAAATTCCTGGTTAAAAAAAAAAAAAAAAATTCTGCATGGTCCTTGTGACCTTCATTGGACAGAGTATCTTGGCCACAGAGAAAAAGTTTCAATCTGTGTTGGGGCAAACTGGCATTAAAGCCCTCACAACTGATTGATATTGTCTTTAAGGTCATGCCTGGGAAGATCAGAAACTGAAGTCACCTTGTGTTGCGTTGGCAGACCCCACAAAGAGGTAATCAAGAAAGCCTAAAGACAGCATGGGAAAGGCCTCCCTTTATTGAAAACATACCCACAGTAAGAACAGGCTCTTGAGGAGCCTGAAGTTGATGACATTGTGATAATGATAACAGTGTCCAGTCAGGCTCATCCATCCACATCCTGTCTCCAACCCCTGGAATACAAACTGGGGAAATGAAAACTAAGGCAGAGTGTTGTACATGCAGGTTGTCCAATGCATCTCCTGTGAGATCTGCCATGTAAATTAAGTATTCAGACAACCTTCTCACCCAAAAAAACCATAACCCCACTTGCAAGTGCCACCAGAACATGCGCTGATCCAGTTTCCACTTGCCATCCAGGAAAGGAAACAGCGTGCTCTGCTGGAGGTTGGCTAAACATTGAGTAAGTCTGTGTGGGTCAAAGAACAATGTGGAAGGTGATCAATGTCATCACAAACAGGATGTTAAGGAGGAGGTCACCTGCCCAGGAGGAAACAGTACCCCCTTAAGAGAAGTGCTGATTAGGGATCCAGCCTCTTGTGGACAAATTCTTTTTGTTGTTGTTGTTTGTTTGTTTGTTTTCATTTTTGGTTGTTGTTTTGTTTTTTTTTGTGGACAAATTCTTAAACCAGGGATAGTTTTTGGCATTGCCAAATACCCTGCAATTCTCTATTCCTGCTTGTTAATAAAATAAAATAAAATAAAATAAAATAAAATAAAATAAAATAAAATAAAATAAAATAAAACCTCACACTGATGACTACTAATTTGTGCAACAAGACCTAAGAGCTATAACTGATTGTTCAGGACATTCAGCCCACAGGACCTAATTCATATATCCTGCTAACTGCAATGCCAGGCAACTATGGCTGGTTCAATGTGCTACATTTAAAAGATGAGTCACCACTGAAAAGGTGATCCTAACATGGTTCACTTTAGAGTGACAAGACTTTGATACAAAAATATTGCCAGACTGTCTTACCTCAGGGATTTAAAATGTCTTCTATTTTGTTGAAAGAGTGTCTAACAAAAGTGTTAGCTGTGAGGTTTCAGTTGGATAAAGGACTCCTTTTGCAAAATGTGGATGACCTGCTTAGAGCCAAGCCCAACCAAGAACACTGCTTTTCAAATACTAGTGCTGCGCTAACGCACCCTGCCTCATGCAGGCATGAATCATCCACTAAAACACATCAGTTTTGTAAAAAAAAAAAAAAGTCACATATCTGAAATTCTAGATTAGCCAATGAACCTGAATTTCAACGTCACATTGAAAGCAGGCTACATGAAGAAGTCAGGGACCAGAGATAGTTATGTGTGTTCCTGGGAATATCATGGTTCTGTCATAGATGGGTTCCTAATTTTAGACTAATAGCTAAATATCTGTATGAAGCCCTAAAAGGAACAGAAATCAAACATTTGACTTGTACACCAGAAAGTCAAGTGGCCTTTGAGAGGTTAAAACAAAGCCTCTGGACAGACCCTGTCCCAGGCCTCCTGACTCACAAAGGTATTAAGACTGTATATGAAGGAGAAACAAGGTACAACCCTTGGCATTCTCACATGGACACTGGAGACACTATGACCAGTAGCCTATTTGTAAAAACAGCTTGACCACACAGTAAAAGGAGGGTCCTCCTGTCTTCATGGCATGACTGTCACTTGTGATTTACTACAAGAGATTGACAAAACCACTCCAGGACAATCCATTACTCTGCAAGTTCCACATAGAGTCCTGGTACTGCTCACAGAAGGATGGGTGTCAGCTCACTGCTGGGAGGTAGGGAGATCCAAGGTCATCCTATTAGGTACTCCAAATGTCAACCTTAAATGGAACTGTTTCACCTTAGATCATTTAACCCTGTTGCAAACAGATGGTAATGGGCCAATACAGCAAGACTGCACAGAGAGCCTGGAGACTCTTCAGCAAGTGGCATTTGTTTCAGTAGCCTGACATTGAGCCAGACTGGGCCTCTTCACTGATAGAGGCAAATACGTGGACAATGGCCAGTGGAGAGCTGGATACTCTGCAGTCAATGTGCAACAGATATTGAAAGCAGACGCTATGCTGCTAAAACATTAACCCAGAAAGCCAAGCTAATTTCTCTGACAAGAGTTCTCCCTGACAAAAGGAAAGAAGGTAAACATTTATACTGCCTCAAAATATGCTCTTGCGAGTATATGCACATGGAGCTATCTGGAAGGAAAGACGAGCTCTTGCAGCTAAGAACAATGGCATTCAGCATGCCCTTGCAAATCCTGGCATTAATATAGGATATAGCCACACATGATTGCAGGGGGCAATCATGCACTACCCAGGTCATCAAAATATTGGTGTCTAGGTGGCCAGGAGAAATCAGGTTGTTAGAGCAACCAGAAAGGCAAGAAAGAACAAACTATCAGGACCCTGAACCTCACCTTCAGTCAGACCAATACAAACATTCTTATACTGATGAGAAGAAGAAAAGGGCAAAGAAAGGTGTGACTTCTGGGACAGCACTGCCAAGTGCAGAGAGACACTGATGGGCTCACACTTCTGCCTGAAGCCTTGGCCTGTTCTTGATAAAACACTTCCACAAGAGTGCTCACTATGGGAAGGGTGCCTTGGCAAATTTTGTCAGGCCTCACTGGTGAAGGTCATGCCTCCAATGGACTAATCAGCAAAGGATTCAAAACTATGTCTTTTGCCCTCAAACAATCCAAACACTAAGAGGCAGACCATAGTCTCAATATGTAGAAATATGATTGACAAGTAGAGTTTACCCAAATGCCCTCTGTCATAGGAAACTGCAGATATTTATTTGTACAGGTAGACAAATTCTCTGGCTAGGTTGGGCCTATTCTACCAGAACACAAAATACTTTGGAAATAAGCAGAATTCTCCGGAAGTAGCTGATCCTAAGATACAGGCTCTTCCCCTCAAGGCAAAGTGACAATGGACTATCTTTCACTACAGAAGTGGCCCTATTAGTGGGCAAAAGTTTGCATATCCAATGGAAGTTACATGCATTCTGGAGATCCCAGTGTACAGGAAGAAACAAAATCACACCTTTAAAAAGATGGCGTCTAAATTATGCCAAGAAACCCACCTGCAGTGGGAGAAGGTGTCTGCCAAATGTTCTCCTCAGAAGAGTATCTATAGCTGCAGGATTAAATTGGGCCCACAAAGAAACAGTGTATTAGAATCTTTTCTTGATACCATGGGCAAGAGGGGAAATACAGCAATAGTAAAAATTTGTTTTAAAATGTGTTAAAACAGTAAATACAGCTGGGCACAGTAGTGTATGCCTGCAATCCCAGCTGCTCAGGAGGCTGAGGTAGGAGGATCACGAGTTCAAAGCCAGCCTCAGCAACTTAGCAAGGCCCCGAGCAACTCAGTGAGACCCTGTCTCTAAATAAAATACAAAAAAGGGCTGGGGATGGGGCTCACTGTTTAAGAGCCCCTGGGGCCAATGCTTGGTACCAAAAAAACAAATGAAAAAAACCTCAGTAGGTAAAACAATAAGGCAAATATCAACTTTCTTACGTCAGTGTTTTTTCCAGGTCTCCACTAATGTTGGAATTACCTCTCCAACCCCTCAAGTAAACATCTAAAAAGAAAAAATTACAACAGGCAAAATCTTACTTATCATTCTAGGAATTCTTTTATCACACAGTTTAAGCAGGAAGCAGCTTGGAGAAGTAGTTGCCCATTTCTCCATAAGAATTGACAGAGGGGATAATGTAACAAGGATCCACTTCATGCTCTGAACATAACCTTGATTATTCTGCCACTGTGATTCATTTAAAATGACACATTTCCCCTTTCTTTTTTCCTTTCCCCCTCTAACCATGGGGGAAGCAAGATGTACCTTCCTGTCCTAGGCCAAGTCATCTGTCCTTCAGATCATGTACCACAGCAACAAAGAATTCTAGACTTCAGGGTGGGGACTGGAAGATCTAAGAAATGGCTCCTTCTAAAGGTGTTAGGAAATTAGGACTCCTGACAAGGCACAGCTAGAGTGTAGCCTTAGAATCACTTCATTAAAGATGCACTGTTCCCCTGGCAGTTAGAATCACAGCAGCTGGGACACAATTCCCGTTTCTTCTTTGCTACCAATGCAATAAAAAACTCCTTTCCATTTTTCTCAAAACCTGTCCTCATTATTGGATCAGTATTTGGGATGAGGACAGCATTTTTAGTATCATCAAAGTATTTGGCACTTTTCCACTATTGCAAAACATCTTTAAAATAAAGTTATTAACCCAATCTGAATTTGTCAGTTCCCACAGTATAGAAACACACATTAAACACCACACTAAAAATTACATCCTTGCCGGGCGCAGTGGCACATGTCTGTAATCCCAGCAGCTTGGGAGGCTGAGGCAGGAGGATCTCGAGTTCAAAGCCAGCCTCAGCAATTTAGCAAGGCCCTAAGCAACTCAGTGAGACCCTGTCTCTAAATAAAATACAAAATAGAGCTGGGGATGTGACTCAGTGGTGGAGTGCCCCTGGGTTCAATCCCCAATACCAAAAAAAAAAATTACACCCTCATAGCTGGGCATGGTAGCACACGCCTGTAATCCCAGCGGCTTGGAAGGCTGAGGCAGGAGGATCACGGGTTGCAAGTCAGCCTCGGCAGGGGCAAGGCGCTAAGCAACTCAGTGAGACCCTGTCTCTAAATAAAATACAAAATAGGGCTGGGGATGTGATTCAGTGGCCAAGTGTCCCTGAGTTCAATCCCCCATTCCAAAAAAAAAATATATATATATATATATATCCTCAGAAAGGGTATCAAATTACCCATCCCATCAAACTTGGCCCAGTTTTCCAGTGCTCTGTGTCTTCTGTCAGTGTAAAAGTCTCCTTCCATGACTGATGGGAGCAGAATGCAGCACCAACTTGGGCTTCCCAGAAAGAACTAACTGGACCTTCAACCACATCATCTTATAGGCTCAAAAGTTGGCTTTAGCTTGCAAAAAAAATTTTTTTTTTTCTGAAATTCACCTGTATCTTCCCTCTTAGGAAACATTCTTATGTCTTTCACATATCACTGATTAAATGCAGAGTTAATAAAAATGTGAAGCTGAAATTAGTGAACAAATATTTTCAAATTGACAAACCCAGAGATGAGCACTGCTGACTGGAGTACAAATGTGTCTGGCTCAAGGATCAAGTCCGTCATCCTATCAAACAGAAATTCTTCTATAACTCTCCTGCTCATCTAAGTATTGGATGACCTTCCCTGCCATGAGGCACTGAGCTGGTCCTCCTGTCTGAGCATCTGGAAAATTCAGTGGGACAATCTTCTTACTTCTCTGGAATAGTTTAATCTCCTTCCCCTGCTCTCAGAACCCAGAAAACAAGGAGTACCTCTGCCTTTCTCTTCAATATGAGAAGCTAAGTGGCTGAACAAAAATGTGTCTCCAAGGAACTGAAACTAGCATTGGGGGAAGAAAATCCTAATGCCCCAATCCATGACCCCCTTAGATGAAACCTAAATCACAATATTCCTGTAATCTTAAGGATATCCAGTTGCTCCCACAAGAGCCTCCATCCCCAAAACTCAAGCTGCTCTGTAGCAAGACAGGAGAACACAGAGACTGATATTCTCTAGAAACTATCAGAGACAAAGCACCTGTGAGCACCTGTGTCAGTCTCATGCAGATCTTAATGCAGGATGGGGAAAAGATAATGCAGTGACTGAAGACATATCACCCTGCCAAGTTTCCTAAGGGGAGATACAACAAAAAGATATTCTAATATGGTAACTGTACCCAGGGAGGATAAATGGAAAAGAGGTATAAAGATGTTCAATATCCAAGTGTCAGGTGATTATTCTCAGCTTTCCTGTAAAATATATAAAAACACATGCATATATTCTTCCTTTTTTAAGATTATTTTGGAAAAAAAAAAAAAAGATTATTTTGAGACAGGGTCTTCATAAGATGCAGAGGGTCTCACTATAATGCTGAGGCTGGCTTCAAACTTGTGAGCCTCCTGCCTCAGTCTTTTGAGTACCTGGGTTTATAGGCATGTGCCACCACACCTGGTTTATCATTCAACTTTTATCGAGAATGATGCTATAGGTGGAAGTGGTGACAGAAGTTCAACGTCAGCTTCAGCAATTCAGCAAGATGCTACCTTAAAAGAAAAAAAAAAATGGCTGAAGATACATCTCAGTAGCAAAGCAACCCTATGTTCAAACCCCAGTAACAAAAGAAAAATATGTTGCCATTTAAAATAACATGAAGGACGTCATGGTAAGTGAAATGACCCAGACACAGAAGGAAATATATTGCATACTCTATGTGTGGAATCTGGAGGAAAAAAAAAGTTGAAAGCATGAAGAATGGTGGTTACCAGAGGACAATACTCTGGTAATGCAATACTGCACTATACACAAGAAATGCCACAGAGAATAGAATTTTAGGCGTACTTACTGCAGAATGAATACTTATAAGACATGGTGGGTTTTATTAACATCTATCGGAGATTTGGAGTGACATTTTCATATAAGCATACACACGTACCTTCTTCCACTCTTGATGCCCCAGAACACTTCCCAGCCAGACCCAATATCTACCTTCACCTCAATTTTATTTTAGCTGCCATATATAAGAGACATGTCATGTGATGCTTTTCTTTATGTGTCTGTCTTTTGTCGCTTAGCATTACATCTTCCAGTTCCATCTATTTGGCTGAATATTACAAGACCTCATCATTGTTTATGGCTGGATAATAATACACCATTGTGTATTCTGATGCATATATTAAATTGCTTACCTATGTCATTTAATTTTATCTTTGTATGCATTGTTAAACATACTATTACACAACTTAAATTTATACAACAAAAGAAAGAATAAATTAGGAAACTATGCTCCTGGCCTGATTTTATCCAACTGAAAAGAAGTAATCTAAAGTATGAAAAACAAATCACGTACCTATTTTACTATAAATTTGATGATAAAAATTAATAATATGCTAATTATCTTTGAACCTGTCACTTTCTAAACAAATTTGGGAGTCTTTAGCAGATTCTATTACACAAAAAAACTACTCTTGTACAAATAATGAAATAAAAGAGAAGACGAGTGATTCAGAATCTTTCTGCAAACTTATACTCTCAGTATTCCAATTATTTGTCCCAAAACCCTCAAATTGACTTCATCCATCAGTGAAATCCTTAGGTCTCTGTGTGTGTGTGTGTGTGTGTGTGTGTGCCCCAGAGAGCCAGAGACAGAGACAGTCCTGAACCTTAACATGTCTTTGCTGGTTTCTGCCACAAACTAGGCAAGCACTTCGGCCCGTGGTGCTCCCCAGAGGAGCCCTGACACTGACATTTCTCACCAAACAAGGTCCAAATTGAGCAGAGTTGATGTGGGCTTGAATGTAGAATGGGGGGGGAGGTGAAAGGGAAGAAAAATGTGGGGTATGTGGATGGGGCATAAGAGTTATGACCACAGATCAAATTCTAACAAGGTTCATCTTTTTTAAAAAAATATGCCCACTGCACTGTTCACATTCTTATATCTTCTATGATCCTACAATGAAACCTTAGGGACTAATTCTTCTAACTTAGGTAGCACAGCATGGATTCAAAGACCTCTTCTTCACGCTATGAAATAACCTCCTCTCATCAGAGCCCTTGATCCCATCTGTCTTTCAAACAATTATTTTTATAATATCTGGAAAACCTTTAAACATTCAGTAATTGGCAGGTGTGTCAGTACTTGGTGTTTCACTTTCTAAGGTATTGAAAGTCATTTGGAGATATTAATATACATTTGCAAGTCCAGACATCATCCTGAGCCAACCTGTAATAATATGAAAATCAAAAATGCAATCCCCTTTAAAAATATTTCTATCTTACATCTCATTTGGAAAAAACACAAAACTGATACAGAAGGAGACAACACCCCTGAGTTTGACAAAGTTGAAGATATTGATGAGAACCTCAGCCAAACTCTAGTCCCTATAAGTCAGAACCTGAGAAGACAAGAACACAAGCTGCCACAAACATGCTACCAAGAGATGACAGAAACACTAGCCAGCAAACTTACATGTTCTCCATCTAGTAAAAGATAGAATCAGGAAAGAAATCCAGCAATCCCCAAAACTAAAATGAAAGTTTTTAAATAGCTTTTATTTTTTAAAAGGTAATGTGTGCATTACAGGAAAAATAAAAACACAAGCAAAGAACAAAGTCATCCAGTCACAGCAGCTTAGTTGAATGTGTCCCTCTAGGTTATGCATAAACAAACGAAATATCCCATTTTGTGTAACTGAGTTCCCAAAAACTAAATATAGAACTACATATGATGTAGCAATAATAATTCTGGGTACGCAGCCAAAGGCATTGCAATCACTATGTTAAATAAATGACTTTGTTCTCCTCTTCATTGTGGCAATGTTCACAATAGCCAAGGTAAGGAAAGAAGTGAGTGCCTTTTAGATGAAGGGAATACCAGGAGGTTCCTCCCAGCTGCAGGGCACTCAGCTACTCCCCAGAGACTATACCCCCTAAATTTAGACAGCCCTCTAACAGGATAAGACCCAGGTATTGATATTCATGAGAACTTAGACATTTCAGCTATGGGATCTTCATGTCAGGCAGTTCTGAAACAGGACCAGGAAAATATCAGAGAACGCAATGACATAAAATCTACATAGAAGAATCTTAGGCAAAGCCATTTGGACAAGGTCAGGACAGACACAATTTTATGCCACATAAGTTTTATACAGATTCACATGAATGTTATTTCACATGTGACCACGTTTTTAAAAAGAAATGTGTAGAGCAGAATTTGAGGGAATAAAATATACAGAAGTACATAAAAGACTCAATTACACAACCCATGTGCAGATGCCAAAACTCACCATTAAAAAGACAACCAATCTACAATATCATCCCATCAAAACTCCTATGTATATATATGAAATATGTGTATATATATGAATGTATCACATATATGTGTATGTACATATATATCACATTCACATATGTATTTCACCTTTAGATTTATCTATAAAACAGTTGAAAACTATAAATAAATAGAAGGAAGACTAGGAGAGGAAGGGGAATGGTGAGGTAGGAGAGGGAAAGGGGAAGCACTAGGGACTGAAGTGGAGCAAATTATATTCCATGCTTGCATGATTATGTCAAAATGAAACCCAACATTTTGTATAACTATAATGCCCTAATTTAAAAAAAAATATATAGCATGCTTTACTTTTAAAAGAAGTAACGAAAGTATAAGTTTCTAAAATGTAACCACAAGATAAATTTTTGTTCATTTAACCCAGAAACCTTTTAATTATAAGAGCAAAAGACCTAGCCTGATAGTGTATATGTGGAACTATAAAATTACCATAATGATCAAGAATCACAGCATAAACAGAATACACAGATAAATCCATATGTACATAAAAATTGTATTGCTGAGTTCAACAGAAAGGTCTATATAAATCCAACCATATCAAGGCCAGTCTCAGCAACTTAGGTAGAACCTGTCTCAAAATAAAAATAAAAAGTACTGATGTAGCCACAAAAGGACCACTCCAATAATTAAGCTTCTCTTCTTGTCCGCAAGATTTTTACAAAGAATGTCACCAGCATTTTTTCATTTTATTTTTTGCAGGAAGGTCACTGTTTTGGAGCTTCCTTTTTTTGTGTAAAAGCCAGGTTTGCAGAAAAATGGTGTAACAGACTCTATCTCGAGAGCTTGCTGTACCAAGGTTATTATTTCTGTTTTCCTTGGTAAAAATCTGTGAAACCTCTCTCTATTCTAAAAGTCTGGGACAAAGAGTAATTACTATATAACCACCCACTGACTATAAATCTCAAAGAATTCCCCTACCGAGGGTTCCCTAGCCCGCGAGTCCCTCTAGACCGCTGCAGCTTAAATAAACCGGCTTCCCGCAAATTCCTTGCTGTCTGGCTCCTCTTCCCGGCATCAGTACCGGGGATGAAGCAGGGGGTAACGCGCCCTTGCGGAAGGAAGGTGAGGACGGAAGAAGAAGCAAGCTGGCTGGCTAGCTCAGGAGGGAGGAGGACGCGAGGCCCATAGCCAGTGTTCCTCTACTGCAGGAAAATCACACGTGGAGAGAGGATTCTGCCCATCCTGCCACCTGTCAATCGCCACCCAGTCTGGGAAGACGCTGGGCTGCTGCCGCACCTAAGTCCTGCTGAAGACGCCCGAGCGGATGCAGCAGGCTGCGCAGGGTCTCCGCCGCTGGCAGCTCCCCACCTGGAGGCTAGTGGAACTGAGGGGCGCTGCCGGGCGTAGGGCTCAGGCCCGGGGACTCCGGAGACTGCCGGAGACCCCAGCAGTTCCTGCTCCCACCACAGCCATTCCCGCAGTTCCAAAGACCTCCCTCCCCACGCTCCAGATGCCCCGGCACACTCACCATTTCTGGGCACTTGGGAGCCAAGCGGGCTCTCTAGGGATCTTCAGCGCCTGCACGGGCAAAGCAGCCTGGGACCCCAGAGCCTGGGAGAGAAGCCTAGAGCCAGATCGCAGGAATGGCGGCTCGGAAGGAAAGGGCACGGCCAGATTGTGGGAGCCGCCCTCTCTTCGCTGGTTTGTGCCTGGGATTGGACAGTTCTCACCCAAGTGCTCTGGATTGCACAGGGCTTCAGACCCCGCCCTCTGATTCTGAGTCCAGGGAGCCTCCTTTCTGAGTGACAGTAGATGACATCCAACCCAAGAATGAATGAGGCCAGAATGGCAGGCTCCAGGCTGCAGCTTTTATTTTCTCTAGAGGTCTGCGAATTGAATAACCCAGCCTCAGGCTACAGCTAATTTAAGGCAAAGTTTCCTCTTAGAAGAGTGATCTAGCACAGCCAGGAGAACATTTGCATTGAACCTTGCATTAAAGGTGAATTCAGAGCTGGGGATGTAGCTCAGTTGGTTGAGTGCTTGCCTCCCATGCACAAGGACCTGGGTTCAATCCCCAACACCGCAAAAAAAAAAAAAAAAAAAAAAGTGATTTCACCTTAGGGATTATATGTGTCCTATAGCATTCATGAATGGGAATAATACAATGACAATTATTATAAAATGTCCTTTACCTTCTCTGCTTTCTCCTCCTGTGAGAAGACAGATTGAACTGAACTGGGAAGCAATCCCTTAAAGATACCAATGTCCAATGAAATAACATGTGAGGCACAAGGATAATTTAAAACATTCTAATATTTACATTAAAAAGGAAGAGGTGAAATTGATTGTAATAACTTAAGCCAATATATACAGAATATTATCTGAAATATATCATTATGTTGATGTAGCTCAAAAGAGTATCAGCAGGATTTTTGTTTTATTTTTTGTAGAGAGCTCACTGTGGTTTGAAGCCTCCTCTTTCTTATAAATGCCAGTGTTATGGGTTCACTTGATACTTTGACTATATCTCTTCTCAGTTTGAAACTTACATTTTTTTTTCTTTCTCCTAACCTTTTCCCTGACCTTCTCATCCTTAAACTTCTCCTCCCTGATCTTCTTTTCCCTTATCTCCTTCCTGATCTCTCCTCCCTAATCTCATTTCTCTGAATCACCCTTTAAAAGCCCCATGTTCCTGCTAATGGGCAGAATCACAACCTTTGGGACAGAAGTCCCCTGTATTTCTCTTTTGCTAGCAAAGCAATAAACCTTTTTCCTTTTTCTCAAAACCATGTACTTGTTCTTATCAAATAACTGGGATCCTAACAGTGATGAAGGTAAGGAGGCTCTAGACTGGTTTCACCAGACTCTGATAAGAGGAGTGGGTGCTGCTGCCCAAAGGCCCACTAACTTTTCAAAGGTGAGCGAGACTATACAAGGCTCAAATGAGTCCCCCAGCACATTCCTGGAGTGCCTCCTTTGTAACCCAGTTGGACCCCGATATCAGAAGAAAGTTACAAAAGTTAGAAGGGTTTGAAGGAAAGGTACTGTCTGAACTGGTGGAAACAGCCCAGCGGGTCTGTAATAATAGAGACCCTCCGGAGGAAAGAAAAGATTGACTAAAGTCCTACTGGCTGCGACCAGAACACAACACAACCCCTTCACTAGAGGGCCTCCCTTCCCTAGAAGCCAGAAACTGGAGCAAGACCAATGTGATTATTTTGAAGAAAAAAGATACTGGAAAAATGGATGCCCTCATAAGACTAAAACCCAGAGACAAAACAGATAAAAAACTGAAAAGGTTTTACAATTAGAAGAGGAGGACTGACGGGGCCGAGGCTCTATTCAGATGAGCCCCCGAGAGCCTTTGGTAACTTTACAAGTGGGGGGCAAACCTGTGAGGTTCCTAGTGGACACTGGAGCCACTTACTCAGTGTCGCAACAGGCTGAGGAACCCCTGCCAACACCTAATGTCCCCCTCCAAGGGGCCACAGGAGAGACTCAACACTGTTCTTGGACAAGGGCAGCTATTGCTGTTTTAGGTAGGGGAACCATTACTCACTCTTTCTTGGGGATGCCAGACTGTCCGTATCCCTTATAGAGACTTATTACATAAACTACAAGCCACCATATCTTTTTCTTCAGACTCAGTCCATCTGGAGTTTGGCTCTCCTACCCATATCTTGTTGACCTGCCCATTGGGGGAAGAACATCAATTAATCCCAGATGAAAGTCTAGCTAAGGGCTGACCAAAGGACTAACTGTTTTGACAAGTGTGATACTAGAGAGACTTTATTACACTCCTTCATCACGGAATTCCCCGAGGTATGAGGCTGGATCCAACCCTCCTGGACTGGCTGCACACTGGCCTCCCATCATTGTCCAGTTGACCAGCAATGCCACTCCAATTAGGGTAAAACAGGACCCTATCAGCCAAAAGACCAGACTGGGAATTGCCTCACACAATAATAGGTTAAGAGCAGAGGGAAGCTGGGTGTGGTGGCGCATGCCTGTAATCCCAGCACTTGGGAGGCTGAGGCAGGAGGACCGCAAGTTCAAAGCCAGCCTCAGCAACTTAGTGAGGCCCTAAGCAACTCAGTGAGACCCTGTCTCTAAATAAAATAGAAAATAGGGCTGGGGATGTGGCTCAGTGG
>JAJEJO010003176.1:112659-126674 GCA_020662805.1 Glaucomys volans | reverse complement strand
AGAGGGAATCCTAATACCCTGTAAGTCAACCTGGAACATTCCCCTCCTGCCAGTTCAAAAACCCAGAACAGATGACTACCACCCAGTGCAGGATTTAATAGAAGCTAACAAACAGGTAAAAACACTCCACCCCACAGTACCCAATCCTTATACTCTGTTGAGCCTATTATCTCCACAGCACCAAGTCTATATGGTGCTGGACCTGAAAGATGCCTTCTTCAGTCTTTCATTGGCAACAGTAAGTCAGTCCATTTTTGCTTTTGAATGGACTGATCCAGAGGGCGGGCACTCAGGACAATTGACCCAGACAAGACTGCCACAGGGGTTTAAAAACTCCCCTACTTTGTTTGATGAGGTCCTTGGTCAAGACCTACAAAGTTACAAGCAGGAACACCCAGAAGTTACCTTGCTCCAGTATGTAGATGACCTACTTCTGGCTGCAAGGACCTACTCTGAGTGTAAAGAAGCTACCAGGGATTTACTAGATGCCCTACAAGCCCTAGGGTACCAAGTGTCTGCTAAAAAGGCACAACTATGTTCTAAAGAGGTAACCTACCTAGGGTATAAATTATATGAAGGACAAAGGTGGTTATCAGGAAAGAGGGGTCAAACAGTCCTTCGAATCCCTCCTCCCACCACTAAGAGACAAATCCGTGAGTTCTTGGGAACTGGAGGGTATTGTCGCTTATGGATCACAGGGTTTGCTGAAATCGCCCGACCCTTGTATGAGGCAACCAAGGGGCAAGGGGAAGAAATTAATTGGACTAAAATGGAAGCTAAAGCCTTCCAAGATCTAAATGGGGCTCTAACCCAAGCCCCAGCCCTGGCTCTCCTGGACATCAAAAAACCTTTCCATCTGTACATGGCAGAAAAAAGAGGGATAGCTAAAGGGTGTTAACCCAAACCTTGGGACCATGGAAGAGGCCAGTGGCTTATCTGTCTAAACGCCTGGACCCTGTCGCTACTGACTGGCCCAACTGCTTGAGAGCAACAACTGCTACTGCCCTACTGGTCAAGGAGGTTACTAAACTAACATTGGGACAAAAACTTATAATCACCACTCCCCACATGGTTGAAACAATACTAAATGCTCCACCCGACAAGTGGATAACCAGCACTAGACTAACCAACTACCAGGCTCTATTGTTGGACCCACAGCAAATAAAGTGTTCAGCTACCATGACTTTAAACACTGCCACCTTGCTCCCTGGTGATGATCCCTCCCAGCCCATACATGACTGTCTAGATATTTTAAACAGTTTCTAAGGGACCAGACTGGACTTACAGGACACACCCTGGGACAATCCTGAGGAAGAACTCTTCACAGATGGCAGCAGCTTCATGGTGGAAGGCATCAGATACCCTGGAGCTGCTGTGGTCACCATAAATAAGGTAATCTGGGCTCAAGCCCTGGGACAAGGAGCCTCAGCCCAAAAAGCAGAATTAATTGCTCTAACCCAGGCCTTAAGATTTAGTAAGGGCAAAACTGTCAACATCTACACAGTCAATATGTCTTTGCTACTGTACATGTGCATGGGGCCATCTACAAAGAAAGAGGTTTATTAACCTCAGGAGGAAAGACTGTCAGAAATGTCCCAGAGATCCTGTCCTTGCTGGAGGCTATCTGGCTACCAAAGTGAGTCACTATCATACATTGCAAGGCCCATCAAAAGGGAGAAACTATAGAATATGAGGAAATAACTTTGCAGACCAAACCACCAAAGAGATTGCCCTAAGACCAGTGGGGCCGTTAACCATTCTCCCAGCTCTCCCTGAGCGCATTCTACCTTCAGAGCCTGCCTACTCAGAACAGGACAAATCAAGCAACTTGAGGCACATAAAAACTCAAAAGGAGTAGGCGGTGTTGGCACATGCCTGTAATCCCAGCGGCTTGGGAGGCTGAGGCAGGAGGATCCCAAGTTCAAAGCCAGCCTCAGCAACTTAGTGAGGCCCTAAGCAACTCAGCGAGACCCTGTCTCTAAATAAAATACAAAATAGGGCTGGGGATGTGACTCAATGGTTGAGTGCCCCTGGGTTCAATCCCCAGTACCAAAAAACAAAGCAAAACAAATCTCAAAAGGATGGGCTACTCTGCCAGATGGCAGATTATACTTGCCAGAGGACATTGGCCAAACTTTAATTCATCATTTACATCACGGGACCCATCTGGGTGAATTAAAGCTAACAGATTTAACAGGATGGGCGTGGTGCCCATCCTCCGATCAGGTAAATGCTAAAAGAATTACAGGTTCATCTCATGAGCCCAGATACCAAGGATTAGCTCCAGGAGAGCACTGGGAAGTGGACTTTACTGAGGTAAAACCCGGCAGGTGTGGAGATAAGTGTTTGCTTGTTTTTGTAGATATGTACTCCAGATGGACTGGGGTATTTCCTACCAAGACAGAAACAGCTCAAATTGCAGTTAAAAAGCTACTTCAGGAAATTATTCCCAGATTTGGCCTCCCACTATCCACAGGGTCTGACAATGACCCCACCTTCACGGCAAAAATCACCCAATCCTTGTTGAGTGCTCTAGGGATTAATTGGAAACAACGTTGTGCTTATAGTCCTCAAAGTTCAGGTCAGGTAGAAAGGATGAACAGGACCTTAAAAGAAACAATAAATTAATTCTGGAGACTGGCAAAACATGGGTAGACCTCCTTCCCTTTGCCCTCCTTTGGGTTCGCTGTACCCCCTATAAAAAAAAGGGATTACCCCCTTCTAAATCATGTTTGGAAGACCCCCACCCCTGTTACCTAAGCTGGACACATCCACAATTCATTCCATAGCTAGTGATCATCTTCTCAGTTTCCTACAGGTGTTACATCAACTACAAAAGGACATAAGTCAGGTTTTGGGGGAACCCTACACACCCAATTCAAGGGGCCAAAATGACCTACATTCCTTCCAGCCCAGAGATTTGGTATACACCAAGAAATTACCATCCTCATCCTTGGAACCCCAATGGACCAGACCCTGGACCTTAATTCTAACAACTCCCACTGCTATTAAGGTTGCTGGGAAATCTGCGTGGATACACTGGACTCACATCAAGCCAGCTCCTGCTCCAAAACCGGAGGACCCTATGAGAAGATGGTCAATCCAATGGATGGACAATCCACTAAACTTAAGACTTATAAAATCCCCCTAACCACATTGTACTTACTATTAGCCATACCCCCATTGTAATGCCTGCTGAGTGTCCTCTGACTGTTCCCCGAGTGGTATTTCCTCTGCCTGCATATGTTCCTGTCAGTTGCTATAGAAAAAAAGAAACCCAATCGATCGCACACACAGGAAAACATTATTGGGCAGGAAGAGCAAAAGCCCCGCTCACAGGAGTTGGCTGCCCTTGGGCCGCCCAGGGAACACTGGGAAAAACCTCTGTTGGGCCAGAGTGACCCACCAAGGAATGTCAGATGGAGAAGGGGTCCAAGCCCAAGCTAGACATCAAGACGTTTTCACTCAGATCCCTAAAGTCTTACAAGGCCTGTTCCATCCCACTTGTAAGTCTCTCAATCTGTCCATTAAATGGAATCCCCTACCTGAGGGCCAAATAGCAGTCCCTTATGTGGCCATACAGCTTTTAAATGCTTACCTGACAACTGGTCTGGGACTTGTGCTCTAGTTCAGCTTTTTCCTATGATAGATGATCTAGAGGGGACAGCAGAAGTCCCTGTACCTGTAATGGAAGACATCAGATCCAGGGATCCCCAAGTGGTCCAACTGGTACCCCTTCTAGCTACTTTAGGAATTTCTGGAGGACTACTATAGATTCTTTAGCAGCTGTAGTGTTACAAAACTAGAGGGGACTGGATTTACTGACTGCTGAAAAAGGGGGATTATGTCTATTTTTACAGGAGGAACGTTGCTTTTATGTAAATTGATTGACGATAGTTCGAGATAAGGTAAAGGCCTTATAAGACTTCTACACAGTCAATATGCCCAACTAGAAAAAGCTCATACTCCAACTAGTCCCCTAAACAAGCATCTGTTAGTATGGATAAGACCAGTGGGGAATGTTACAGTCCCTAAGAAATAATATTCTCAAATACCATGTCCAAGAAAGGGAACAAACAATTCCTGGAAACTGAGGGGTGACTTTTCAATTAAGGAAGTTGGAAAGTCCCTAAAGGCCTAAATAAACCATCAGGAGCGAGAGATAGCTAACTGCTAATCGCTAACATCTGCTTCTGTAGTGTGACTTGCTTGCATTGGCTAGAAACAGTGACTACACTGCCCATCCCACTCACACGTCATTTTCCCTATAAATGCTGACAACGAAGGAACTAGCACATGATCCCCCTCCACATGTGCTGGTGGTCGTCGCTGGCCAGCTATAATAAAGGTTTCTTTTGGCTTTACGTGAACAGCTTGGATGAGCTCATTCTCATCAGGTATAACAACGTTTCTTAAAAATTTTTTTTAGTTGTTAATGGACCTTTATTGAATTTATTTATACATGGTGCTGAGAATCGAACCCAGTGCCTCACACATGCTAGGCGAGCACTCTACCACTGAGCCAAAACCCCAGCCCAACAACTTCTATCTATCCTAAAAATAAGGGACAAAGAGTAACTGCTATGTAACCACGCACTGTTATGTAAATACCCACTAAGAATAAATCTCAAACAATTTCCTGACCTGGGATCAGAGAGATTTTTTTCCAAGTTAGCCCCATTGAATCACTACAGCTTAGATAAACCTGCTTCCAGCAAATTCCCCAGGGGTCCAGCCTCATCTGTCCTACATCAATATGATATGACCCATATAAAATTACTAATGAAGTGTATGTGACTGTGGAACTCCACCCCCAAACTCACTGGATTTAAAGCCTCCAGTATACCTCAGTTTGCTGCAAACACATTCCAGATTCGACAGCTATGGGTCCCCTGACCTCAGGAAGAGAAAGATTATAAAACCCCCCTAACCTAGTCCCCTGTTTTTGATGCTACAAGTGAGAGATACAGTTTCTTAATAATATATCTCCTCAGACCCAAAGACCCAGGGAGAGAGTGAGCAGAGGGAAGTGTCCCAAAGTAGATCACTCTTTCCCACATGAAGGTGATCACAGGTCCATTCCTATTGCTATCAGACAGCAAAGGAAAATGGGATAGCAGGAGGTGAGAGACACATGTCTACAGATCTGTCCACAGTCTTAACTCTATTGTTTCAAACATGAAATGAATACTTATTTGGCAATTTAGCTTTAAACTAATGGCCAGGTTGTTGTATCTCTTTTATCCTATGGTCAAAACCCCACAACTAATTAGCAGCTGGACTGGGACTAAAAGCATGAGCTGTACCTTGTTCCAAAGCCAAAATACCTTCACCAGACCAAAGGACTCATGCAACATTGCTTATTCTCATCAGACTTGGAAAGTGATAATCAAAAAAAGGAGAATTTGTGATGTATATAAAATATAGACTATGTATTACATGCCACAAAACAAACAGAACTTTTTCATGTATCTGAGTCATCTTAAGACTCCCATTCGAGGATACAGGGAATCTTGGTTCCATTTACATCAAGGACAAACACCAGCTACAGTTAATCTCAACCCTCCTTTACAAATAAAAACATAGGTTGATTTTGAAAATGTGGTAAGTTTAACAAGGATTTATCAATTGTGGAACAGGCTGCTCTAGAGGCATGTAAAAGGCCACCAAGTGCCACATTTTCAAAACAGATGGACATGGGCTATAGAGAAATGCAGCAAAGAACTTCTTTATTGGAGGCATAGAGTAAGAGAAGGTCAAGGAGGGATTATTAACAGTGCCATGAATTATCTGATATTGGAATCTGGACTTCAGACAAGGAAGATTCAACATATTGTATCCAGGCATGTGGGTGGCACGTGTAACTATGAGGAAAAGATTATAAGAAACTTTTGAAATAAAACTGATCTGAGTGGCAGATAATGGTCAAACAATTAGTATCTGCAAGGTGCCTTCCACTGTTTTGTCAGCAGTGGAGCTAGAGCATATGTGTGTTTAATAGCCTCCATGAAATGCATCATCCAACTGAGTCCTCTAAAATCAAGCCCAACATAGGGAAAACACAGGCTTCTATATATCAAAAGGCTTCTCAGCAGTATGCACCAGAACTGAGAACTTCCCACAGACAGAACTCCACGAAATTCCTTCGAAGCTACTTGCTGGGAGAAAACCTCTCTCTCCATATTTTGAGACAGCACCTAGAGAAGACAACCTAGGAGGATCTTTTGACTGAAGAGACACAATTGCTTGTCCTTTCATGTTATGGGAAGACTTCAGAAACAGATCTGTCAACCCAGGTTCCTCCTAGGGGCAAATTCTTGGAGACTACAGGATACAACAAAGCACATCACAGGGCTCAGAATCTGACTAGGAGAAGAACAAACCTAAATGGCTGAAAATCAACTGAAAGATGATTCATGCTGATCAGCTGGGAAACTGGAAATGAATCCAACAGTGTGATTTTATTTACCACATGGATAAGAGATTGGCCAAAAGAAAAAGGATGCCAATGCCCTGGAAATCCTTGCTTCAGAGAAGCAGCTATGGTCAGAGATTTCTGGAGGTGACGTCACTTCTGCATCTCCAATGTGACTATAATCCAACTGCAGCTGTCTATTACAATGTTACATGTCCATATCCTTTCACTCAAAATTCCCTTTCATGGGAGTCAGTTTTCAGCAGGAAACTAGTTTATGTTGTCAGCTAAATTGTGTCCCCCTCCCCAAAATTCATGTTGATGTTCTAAATACCCACTGCCTCAGACTGTGACTCTATCTGAATATATGGTTCTGAAAGACCCCAGCTCTGTGTCTTAAACCCATGACATAGGTCACTTCACCCAACCCCCCTAGGAAGGTTTCGGGAACTGGTTTCGGGAACTGGTTTCGGGAACTGCCCGGAGGTCGTTAAACTGATAAACAGGTTGAGAAAGCACAGGACAATTGGAAAAGCACAAATCACCGTGACAAAGCAAAAATCGTGGTTGTTCCAGGAACTTAAGTATAACCTATGTGCTGGATTCAAAATAGCCAATAAGATACCTGTTGCTTACCGCGCGCGAAACCTGCCCCTTTACCCTATAACAACCCTGTACCCCAAAGCCCAGTGTGCCAGTTCACCGAAGCTCCGGCTGAGGTTTTACTGAGCACCCACAGACGCCTGTGTACCAATAAACAGCCTCTTGCTTTTGCAGCCAGTGTCTTCACGTGATCTTCCTTGGACAGGGTGACTGAGGGTCTTTCAGTTCTTAACAACAGAATTAATGTTAATCCAGTTAATTGCAGTGTTGCCTAATCCAATTAAATCCACTGGTCCACTTATAAGAATTGACAATAAGAACAGAAAGAAGCATAGGAAAAATGTTGTGTAAACATAGAGACAGAAGACAGGCAATCTACTTGTCAAAGAGTGGGCCTCAAAAGAAATCATTCCAGCCAGGCGCAGTGGCGCACACCTATAATCCCAGAGGCTTGGGAGGCTGAGGCAGGAGGATCTTGAGTTCAAAGCCAGCCTCAACAATTTAGTGACGTCAGAAGCAACTCAGTGAGATCCTGTGTCTAAATAAAATACAAAATAGGACTGGGGATGTGGCTCAGTGGTGGAGGGCCCTGGGTTTCAATCCCCAGTACCCCCCCCCCAAAAAAAGAAAAAAAAAAAAAAAAAAAGAAAAGAAAAGAAATCATTCCAGCAAGCACCTTTGTAGTGGATAACTGACCCAGGCCTGGATATAAAGTAAACTGAGGACATGGCCCAGGAGAGTGAGAGTTCTCCTCCCCCTGTTCCCACCAGCTGGGCTTCAGGAAAGCTAATTAGCACCATTTACTCCTCCTTTGAGAATGTAAAGAACTTTCCCTGGGACCTAACCACATCCCTTTGAAGTGTAAATGCCCCTGTGGAAGCTCAGAGCTCAGATACAGAAGACATTGTAAGCCAGCTTCCCTTATTGCAGTCTGTTTTTGTAAACAGTTCCCACTGGAAGACTCTTATACACAATCATGTATTGTTTTTTGAGACCTTGTGTCCAGTCATGTACTGTTTTAGATGAGAAAAATTATGACACTAGACAGCCTATAAATGTTGTGAAAAATTAGAAGTGCTCAGAATTTTGTAGTGCTAATCTGCCCTGGGCCGCCAGTGTAAAACACAGTTCGGTTTCTCTACTTTTCGAGTGCCATCTTGTTGTTTCCACAACACCCTGGAATTAGGAAAAATAAATTTCTGTCCTTAAGCCCACCATCTGTGGCATTATCTTATGACAGCCTCATGAAATGGATACAGCCAACTAGGACACACTGTCCCTGCACCATGGCTCAATGAAGGTGCAATTGGATCACATCACCTTCCACCAGCATTGAAAGGCTGAACTGCTGCAAGCAATGGCACTTCTTACTAGAATATTGTGAAGGCTTGTGAGGACTCAGCTCCTTACCTGGTGGGGCATGGCGATTGGTTTTGTGACACAGCGAAAAATAGGCAGCAGAGTTTAACCTTTGTGTAACCCTCACTCCTCTTTGTGTAAATACTTTCCTGGTAAGGCTGCTAGTTTTTAATTCTTATAAAAGGACTAGAAGTACAGTGGAGACTGCTACATGGGCTACCTGGGCTGGAAACTAAAACGAATACTAGAAACAGAAAAAGAAGGAAGGAAGGAAGGAAGGAAGGAAGGAAGGAAGGAAGGAAGGAAGGAAAGAAAAGAAAAAAAGAAAACAAGGAAGGAAAGAAAAGAAAAAAAGAAAAATACCCATTGCCCAATACAAATTGAAAATATGCCAAATGTTTTTGCTGTTATTTCTACAAGTTTGTGATCTGGCCTTCACACTCACTAGGTTACCAGGGGGTTAACGCAGTCCAAATTTCTGTGGGAATTGAAATGTTGGTCATTCCAGTAATAAAAGTACTAGGACCGAGCTTGGAGGAGTCCCCACACTTGAATATTTTTACTGACCCTATCCTGGTTATCTCAAGAATCTGCCTGTGGAGACACTTCTCCAGAAGGGTCATCTAACCTCAGACCTGAGATATTATTGTTGATTGAGCGATGCACCTGCTCTTTCCCCAAGGTCACAGAGTTAAAAAACAACTCCCTGATGACCGGCATGGAACTCTGCAAAGGAATCCTCTGGCATTCAGTACAACATATAACACTGACCAACCTGGCTGACCCCAAAGAAGACACTTCCATTGAAATATTTTATACCCAAATCAGGTATATATAAATATGTGTACAGACCTACATCCCAGGGTGACACCAGATTACAGAATAAGGCCCCTGGATAAACACCTGAGTAGAAAAATCGCTGTCCAATGCTTAAATATCCACCCTGACCAGCCATGCCCAGTGGTATTAATGTGAAAGACCACCAGAGTTCTAACACCTAGTAATCTCTTCCTGTTATTGCAGGTCCCCTGCAGTTCCCCTCTACACACACACACACACACACACACACACACACACAGAAGGAAAGGGGTGAAGAACTTCCCAGATGGGATGACAGATGAGGGCTTGCCCAGATTGATCTTCTCTGGTAGCCCACCCTCTTTTACCTATGGGTATCTCCTGAAAAATGGTCATAGGGTCTGGTGTATACCTGAGTGAACATCTGAAAATACTTCCACTCTGGACATTTTCATGGCTATGACTTGGAAGTTTTGGACACATCAAGGAAACAGCTTCTTTTTTTGAGCAACTCCCCTCATGTGAGCTAGATAAGGGACTGTCTCTAGAATGGGTACCTGGTTACCAGAGATCTAAGTTCTGTTGGTTTCTAATGCCAAAAAAATAGATGTATCTTCTTCAAAGTTTAATTACCTGAGCCTCTTCCTATATTTAGTCCTCCCAAAGTGCCCTTAGGATACTGACTTTTTATCTCCTTCACTATGTAAAATTATGCAAACACAAGTGGCCTTTCAATCCCTTGGGAAGTCATCAATGCCACAAGGGTCTTGGTTTAAGGAGACAGATTTGGGTTCGGAATTTTGATTTTCTTACCATCACTGTGACTCGTTATACCTTTCAGGCTTTCCCAACACACACAGTAGGGATCACATTTGCCCCGACTTCCTGGGGGAGATCATAAAGTGTGAGATAAAATCCATGCAATTCACATTTTGGCATCAAACACAGAAAATTCCAAAACTTGGAAAGGTGAGAATTACCATGGGTGAGAAACATGGAATGAACTCTAACCGGCCTGAGTTCCAGCAGTGTGATCCTGGGCAAGTCACTTCTCTCAGACTAATTTTTCCTTCTGCATCAGCCAGATACTTGTTGAAATCAAATGAGTGTTACATATGGTCATTCTCAGACAATGTTATCCTGCTATGTTTAGAATTAGATGGATGTGTTGCACAGCACACACAATGGGTCCCAACACTAAGCAGTTAGTGACTCAACTCCTAACAATAATGTGCAATAAAATTGGAGGGATGGTTTCTCTGTAAGAAAATATAGTTCACTGCAACAAAGTTCCTTAGGTGAGAAAGCTTAAGAACAACATCAATTTATTTTTAACAATTTTGGAGCATGGAAGGGGCCTAGCAACATACAGCTCTCTTTCTAGAGACTCACATTGCTCTGAAGAACTTCTAGGGAACTCAAAGTCTTGTTTTCCCTGTAAAATCTGAATGCAGTGTGCTGTCAATGGAGAAACAAGGCCAACATTCCTGAGCATAAAGTCATTCAGTTAAAAGCACCCAATTCATAGGAGAAGAAACTGATGCTCTACCTCCTCTTGTCCTTGTTTGCACAAGGTAGATAGACTCATCTTAGTTTTATTTGGGTAGAATATAAAATTCCTACCTGTTCTCTCTAGTCTAGAACCCTGGAAAACTTTCAGATTCTCCTGTTCATTTGCTTGATCCTGGGCATATGAAAAACAAAAATCTTATCACTGCCCTATGGCTGACTTACCTCCAAACTGATTTTTTCCACTACTTACTTCCCTATTGTCTTCTGCTTCTCTGCCATCAATTACATGGTGCCAACCTGAGAAATTGTGTGTGTGTGTGTGTGCATGTGTGCACACATGTTCATGTGCATGTACACACAGATATGTTTGTGCACTCATATGTGGGTATGGAGAGGAAAATGGCTCGTGTGAAGTGGGACGTGAAGGGGTTTCCAGTATGATCGGTGATATCATTTCAAACTAAACATTATTGAAGAGAGAAGATCCCTACTGAACTCTGCTCACCTATGGTCTGGACCAGTTTCTTTCTCTGCCTCAGTTTCCTGATAATACAATGAAGGAGTTGAATGTGAACCAGCATAAGTATGTGCTGAATGAGGACATGGATTTGGTTCCATAAATTCTGCAGGAGGAGCCAATGTGGGCCAGGCTGGTATATGCTGGTTTACAGGCCTTCTGATGGCTTCTGCAGATGTACGTGAGGCTTGGGGTGGCCATGTCTCTATTACAGCACCATACACTCATGCACAATGCACAAAAGTCTTGGCCCTTAGGGCAATCCCCGTGTATTTACCTCACATCCAGACTCCACTTGCTCTGAGTAATAAGAGATGATTCGTAAGAAAAATACAGGCAACTGAGTTGGGGGGAAAGTGGACAAGTATCCAACTAGTCATTTCCGAGAAAGATACAAAATTGCCCTTGTGTATATAAAAAGGTGCTCCACATTATTAATAATTAAATTCAAATTAAAATTGAATTTTAATTGGGGTTTAGCTCTGGTGATAAAGCACTTGATTAGTATGTTTCAATCCTCAGTGCCACACACATTTAATAGAAAGACTCCAATGTGATACAAAAATGCAATGACTTAAAACCACTGATGAGAGTTGTAAGGATGTAGAACAAGTGGAATCTTACACATTGCTATGCATGTAAATGGTCACAACCTCTTCCAAAAAGCCTGCGGTGGCATCTCTTAGAGGGGAAAATAGGCTGTATGTTGCACAGTGATTCCTCTCTTGGCATATACCCAATGGAAATGCCTACCTGTGTTCACCAAGTGAAAGAGTGTTTTTAGGGGCTGGGGTTGTAGCTCAGTGGTAGAGTGCTTGCCTAGTACTTGTGACACACTGGGTTCAATGCTCAGCACTGCATGAAAATAAATATATTAATTAAGTAAAGGATTGTGTCCATCTACAACTAAAAAATTTTAAAAATTTACAAGAGCATTATGTGAAAACTGCAAACAATTTAAATGTGTATCAATAATGAAAAGATAAAATCCCCACAATTTTTAAGTGGGATTTTGCACAGAAATGAAAATTATCACCACATTCAAAGGATGTATGAAACTTGTGATTCTCATCATGGACTTCACTGAACCATATGTTACAGTATTGGGGTTCAGATATCTTATAATCCAGACCAGCCAGTCACCTCCATAGTGAGTGAATGCCACATGATCCTTCTTAGACTGGTTTGTCCCCATTTAGTTTTATCTAATTTTGCCTCATTCTTTGTGTAATTACAGGAAGAATAGTGATTGACCACATAATAATTTCAGATTGTTCCTTTAAAAGTATGTGGCTAGATAGCCCATACTCAGGCAGAGTTTTAACTTTGTCTAAATAAGAGATAAAAAATTTAAATATGACATGTCATTGAACACCTTGGTAACGTAACTAAGATTTCAAATTGTACCATGTTACAAGGAAAAACACATTCTTTCTGGATTTATCTAAATCAATGCACACCCCTAAAGTAATACTTTTGAATAATTTTCAAATCTTAAATGGATAAAGGAGGGAGAGGAAGAAAATATTCCCACTTTTATTCATAAAATCACACCTTACTCTGCTAGAACACTTTCATTTGCTTAAAATACTTAAGGCAAACCAACTTTATAAAGAGAAGGGGTTTATTTTGGTCACAATTTTGACCAAATTTGCATGGCAGCTGGTCCACTTCAGCTCTGCTAAAGGTTCTCTTGGTTGCTTCCAATCTTGGTGGATGGCGACAGGAGGAAACAGGATTAGAAGTCCCACCACTGCTCAGGAAGCCAGGGAGCCTGAGTGGGAGATGGTTCAAGATTCAACTTTCCCATGAACCCCAATGAGTAAAAGATATTGATTGCAGAATGAGAAACAGCTGTGGAATAAAGCAGATGGCCAGAGTAGAGCGAAAACTGCCTCTTGGGTTCTGGTCTAAAGCAGTAGATAAGTTCTGACTAAAAAGGCTAAAGGCTCTGGGCTCCCCAGGCTGAACTGCAGCTGCACCACAGGCAGCAGGGGTCCTGCCCATGTAGAGGTACATAGGAGCCCCCTGTCTGGCCTCAGAGCCAGGTCTAAAGAGGGAGCAAAGAGAGGCAAGACCTCCAGTGCAAGCTCCCCCACTTTGTGAGACCTCAACCTCTGAACTTTGGCCTGAAAGCACTTGGTTCTGAATAGAATCAAGCCATATGCCCACAGATCAGCAGGTACAATTGTGTCCTGGAGTCCCCATGTATGCAGGCACCTGCTTTCTTGGCCATGCTGGTGTCTACAGAAGGAAGCCCCTAATAATTTCTGTATGGACTAGCTGTGGTTGTGCATGCTTGTAATCCCAGTGACTTGGGGGGCTAAGGCAAAAGAATTATAAGTTTAAGTCCAGTCTCATGAACTTAGTGAGGTCCTAAGGAAATTAGGGGGTCTCTAAACAACTTAGGGAGACCCTGTCTCACAATAAAACATAAAAAGGGCTGAGAATGTGGCTCAGTGGATAAGAAAACCTGAGTTCAGTCTCTGGTTAAAAAAAAAAAAAAATCTCTGTATGGTCAATGTGACCTTCATTGAACAGAGTACCCTGGCCATAGAGAAAAGCTTCAATGGGTGGAGGGGGCAAACCGGCATAAACCCCTCACAGCTAAGTGATATTGTCTTTAAGGTCATGCCTGGGAAGAAGAGAAACTGAGGCCAGCTCATGATGTGTTGGAAGCCACCACAAAGAGGTCATCAAGAAAGCCTAAAGGCAGCATGGGAAGGGCCTCCCTCCATGGAAAATATGCCCCCAGTAAGAACAGGCCCAGCAGGAGCCCTGGGGTACAACTGACAGTGAGGAATCACCTGA
>JAJEJO010003176.1:45104-102524 GCA_020662805.1 Glaucomys volans | reverse complement strand
CATCTATAAAAGTGCTGTAATTCTTTGAATAAATTGGAGACTGGTCTGGAACTTGCTCTCCCGAGGGCGTTGGTTACCTCGTCGGCCTTACCCCCTCCAGAAGGGACAAAGACCCACAGGTTGAGGCCTAGTCAAATAGTGACAATAGGCCTAGACCCAAACTAAACTGTTACGACACTTCTCTATCTTTATTTGTGTATTTACTTTTTTGTTGATGGGAATTGAGCCCAAGACCTCATGTATGCTAGGTAAGCACACTACTACTGAGCCACACCCCCAGCCCACAGGCTGTTTTATTCTGGAATATTTCCATAGCACACCTTGGTCTTTAATAAAATGAACATGTTTAAAGTCAATAGTCCTTTCAGTTCTTTATATTTTAATTGACTTGGCTTTTAGCTTACACTTCTTTGTACTTTAACATCCATACAGATTGTGCACCCAGCAGCACAATCAAGTTACAGCAGTTCTGTTATTCCCTAAATTCCCCAAACCACTCCTTTGTAGCCACCCTGCCCTCCTGTGCCTCATCCCTGGCATACACGATGTATTCTTCACCCACTATAGTTTTCAACTTTTGGAAAATCATAAATGGAAACAGAGAGTATGTAAAATTTTGAGACTGGCTTCTTTCACTTAGCAAACTGCCTTTGAGATTCATCCAAGTGGTATTTTTCAATAAGTTGTTCCTTTTTTACTGCTGATTTATCATGAATACTTCACCATTTATTTATCCATTCAACAGTTGTAGGACATTTGGGTTTGTTTCCACTTTGGAGTGATTATGAATAGAGCCACCTAAACACTCATTGACAGACTTTTGTGTGAACGTAATCTTTATTTATCTAGGATAAATAGCTAGGAGGAAGATATGCTGTGTTCTGTAGTGAGTATATGTTTGACTTTTGAAGAAACTGCCACACCAGTCGTCTTGATCGTTACCCAGGATGCAACTGAGAAGAGATGCTCTCTTTCTGAAGACAGCTGCATTTAATGACCAACTGCTTGAGCAAGATGCACAGACTATGAGATAGGGAGGGAATCACGTCCTTTTTGAGTTGATTCTGATGGAAGTTTTTTCAATGGCCAGTAATTCCAAATACTTACAGATGGCAGGGAACATGGAAAGTCCATTGAGTACCTTATCTGTCAGCCCATTGTGGAGTAACTTTTGCAATAAAAGATGTACAACTGTCAGGTGGCAATTTGTCCAGAAAATCATATATGTGCCACAAATGTGTGACTGGTTGACAGATTGAACTGAAATGACCATCCTAAACACGAAAAAGATCGGTGATGATAAAACACCAACACTGTCTTGAGAAGAGTCAGGAAGGGTCTGAACTCTGAAGTCATCAGACTGCCAGCAGAGAATTGTAACAGTTGGCAGGAACCACAGTCTGGCACACAGTGGTGGCCTGTGCAGAAACAGCCCTTCCCTCTGTGCTGGTAGATGCATTGTCATATCCGGGTGTGATGACGGATCCAAGCAGCAATATAATAGGAGCCAGGCCAGTCCAGGCTCAGTGAGCATCTTGATTCTGATGGGTCTCATCGGAGAAAGGACACTTGCTGTGGGTTTATGCATGTAGGAAAGGTTTCATCAGCAGCTGTGATTTGTTTTGAAGTCCACAGGGAGGCAGGGAGGGATGTCTTTAGTCTGTCAGACTTTAATTTTCAGAGTGGCAGACTAAATACATCATTGGCAACTGTTCAAGAGTCCATTAGAATATAGGAACATTCATCAAGGGGAGTGTTGGTCAGAGCTCTGGGAAGGGCCTTGATTTCTCTCTGTTGAGTCGTGTACCATGTGTGGTGTTTGTCCTGCAGACCAGGCACTGAGGTTGCAAAGTCACTATAGTCCCCTGAAACCATCAAGTCTGAGCTTAGCCAAATTATTATTAGGGTTCAGGGGAATCTTTGTGGCCCTATTGAGCTAGTGAAGTTGACGGGTGACATGCAGACATGAGCAGGTGGAACACCCTACTCCATGTTGGGATGGCTCCAAATTAGACAAGAATTAGATCAAATAAAGAGAGATTGTTGTTATAAATATTATTGTAATCTCAAAATAAACAGGATATAATACAAAACTAAGTCAAAGTTTGGGTAAAATATACAAGGTATTTGAGGTTATAAAGGAATTTTAAAAGAAAATAAAACGTAAGATATTTTATATGTGATTGAGTTCATAAAATAGATATGAAGGATACATTAGTGTTATTATATAAATTACTTCTTGGTTCAAAGCCATTATACAAACCAAGTATTTTTTTGCTCTTGTTAATTTTGTCTTGTATTTTACTTGTAAATCTTTTTAAGTGTTGCCTATTAGTGTTTTTCAGAAGTTCTACTCTAACAGAACCACCTGAGATGATGCAAGACAATAAACCATCACCTACAGGACAGCATAGAAGAGTGACTCCCAGCCCTAATATTAAACCTAATTAAATTGAAGAAGTTACTATACTATAAATTATAGATATTAAAATTAAATTCCTTTACAGTCACTTCAAGATGGGTAAAACTGACCTGATAGGTGTTTAAATCCAAAACTTGGAGAACAAAGTCAAGGAAACAAAGGGCTAAGGAAAAAGCAATATTTTGGCCCTTCCCCTTGAAGGTCGGCCAGCACCTGGGGAATGACAGAACTTCTCTTAGAGTTCTGCAACTCTAGTGAGTCACCCAACCTCTAGATCAGGGGGATCATGAGGACCCTAGAATACAGGAAGCCAACCAGTGCACAGTCTTCAGAGAGGAGGATCATTGGATTGGGAGATGTCTGTGATGCTTTCAAACAACGTCATGTATGGTCACAAGATCTCACCCATCTTTTCAGATGGTGCAACTAGCAGAGCAATACCAAAGCAGCCAAGAAGCTTCTCACAAGTTCCCAAGAGTGAGCCCTGAGAAATCTCAATTAACTCTTAAAGTAGACAGGAACAAGGTCAATTTTGACTAACATGGTCTTAAACACCTGGCAGGAAAGTATAACCAAAGCAAAGTCATACATGAACAATTAAAAGGAAAGACAATTACTCTTTTTAATGTAACTTGAGATGTAGAATTATGTTAGCCTTAACAAATAAAAGTACAAGAAAGGCTTATAAAGGAAGGGCTCTCATATAGGAGTGCCTGATAAGGATCACAGAAGACTGCCAGAATCACAAGTTTGTCCCGGGTCAATTTAACCTGATTTAACAGATGTACCCTCCCACATAGGTGAACTATAGGTATTTTTAATGGTGTGTTTATCTAACTCCGATATTTATCCCTAAGGTGGATCTGAATGATGTAATGCAGCTTGTGGAAGGCATGACTCTGCCCAGAGACCCCTAAGTGACACAGTTAAAGAGATCTCTGTAATAAACAGTGTTAACACCAACGAGAAAGCTGTTTTTAAAAAATCAGGTGGAATTAAGTACCTTAAGCACAGCACAAGGGGACACCTGTGATATTATAAAGACTATGTATGTATGTGGACATAACAACTCTGCTAATGTTCCTAAACCCTTGATGCCCTTCACTGAAAAATCAGGGGTATATTGAACCCTATCTTAAGCTTGAATGAGTTACTGTCTTCATGATTTTCAGAGACTGGCTGAAATAATAATTGTTTGTGCCCTAACTGATGTCGATGTTAACTCTGGGGAAGGTTTTGTTCTTCCTAAAGCTTGCCTAGACCTTGAGACAGCTGTTGTGCTGCAGTGGGAACAGGAGTCCTGTGCCCAATCTCATTCATAACCGATGCCCTATATTCAGTTTGGATTCAGTTCTCTGAACTTAAATTTATTGACACTACTTTAAAATTTTCTGTTAAAAATTCCTTATTTTTGCAAGGTAAATATGAATGGATATTGCTGTCTCAGGCTTTAACTTTCTGTGAAGAGATTTCATGGTCTTGCAAAACTCATCTTGCATGCAGAGGCAGCAGATCTTTGAGATCCCTAAAACTGAATGCCAAGTCAGGCATTCCTTGTCATTTTCTTGAACAGAATATCCAGAGGTCTGGCCAAATTTGGGCTTATGACTTGGTAATATTTTTAAAAGTTAGAAACAAAAGATTTCCTCAACACAAATACTTGCTGATCAGTTGTGAACTGACCTTTGAATTTTCTCAATGGGATGTGGTGGTAGACCTTTTCTTGATTGTTGTGACCTACCCTTGCCTAAAGCTGAATATAATCCAAGATGGATATCTGGAGAGAGCCTAGCTTGTGCACAAACTTTCCTTCTGTATATGACATGGCTCCTGAGGGCAGACTTCACACAGTCAAGTAGATTTTCAGATTTTGAAGGCCTTCTCCCTCTGGAGCATCCTTTCCATGAAACATTCTCCATGAAGTAGTGAGTCCCATTCCTTCTGCATTTGATGTAAGAAAAATGGGAAAAGAAAGGGAAAGACCGAGAGATAGAGAAAGAACAGAAAATAAGAAGTGGGTGTGTTATCCAGTTTTTTGTCACTGACAAGAATCTGACAAGAGTAACTTAGAGGAGGAAAAGTTTATTCGGGGAATCACAGTTTCAGAGATTCAGTCCATGGTCAGCCAATTCCATTGTTGTGGTCCTGAGATAATGCAGAACATCATGGTGGAAGGGCATGATGGAGGAAAAGTGCTCAGGTCATGGCGGCTAGGAGAGAACATGAGGCAAGGGATAAAACAAAGTCACCAAGGGCATGTCCCAGTGACCTACATCCTCCAGATACACCACACCTAGCTACAGTTACAATCTAGTAGTTAACTCAGATTATTAATCCATGAAATGAATTAATCCCCTGATGAGGTTACAGTTCACTTTTCGAGATTCGTAGGTTGTAGGTTTCTTTTTAGAGCCTAAATCAGTATTTATATATTGGAGGGTTAGAGGAGGTTTTCCTTATGTAGGATAGATAAGGTCAGACACCAAAGAAATTTGCAGGAAGCAGGCATATTTAAGCTATGGTGGTTCAGAGGGTTTAAGATTGAAAACTCTCTGGACCCCAGGTCTAGAAGTTTTTTGAGATTTATACACAGTGGGTGATTACATGACAGCTACTTCTTGTTCCATATTCTTAGGTTAGACAGACATGCTTTTACCAAGCAAACAGAATTCATGTGATTTGCACAGCAGCAAGCCTGATTATAAACCTAGCTTTTACAAGAAAGAGGAAGCTACAAGCCAAAACAAGCTCTCTGCAGAAATGCTGCTGACATTCTTTGTAAAACGTCATGTTGACAAGGAGGGAAGCTGATGTGATTATGGCAAGGGTCCTTTTTGGGGTCTACATCACTCTCCCACCACAAAATCGCCCAAGTCATACTTGGCCCAGGTCGCTCCTCCTGCCCCAGGATCCTGCCATGGCCGTGCCAGTAGCTCTGCCTTTGCTCCAGGTGTCACTGCCAGAGCCCAGAAGACAGCCTATGGCCCTGAGACTCAGGCCCCCCCATATTTTTATTCCCAGAGACCTATGGACTGCCACTCCTTCCTTTTCTTCACTCCACCCTAAATTTACAACCACTCTGCCACTTCTCAGGCTGCTACAGCTTGGGAACATTTTCCTGGGAGCTCCTTTTCTTAGGAGGCCCACGTTCCTTTCTCTCCTTCCCATTGTCATCAGGCCTCCCCTGGTGGTCCCCTTGACAACTACCTCCCCCACCCTTCCCTGCTCTATTGCTTACCCATGATTCCCAGCACCCTGACCCACACATGCGCATTGCCAGTCACCCAGCACTGCATCTGCAGATGTGCAGCAAAACTTGCACACAGTAGGTGCTCCATAAATACTCATGGGTTGGAAGCATGAGTCTTGTTGGTCAGGCTCCATTAAGAGTGGTTTTTATTACTTATATCTGCATGCTGACATAAAATGCACACTCAGTCACCGTGGAAACCGTGTGGCAGTTCCTCAAATCCTAACCAGGACCACCATATAACCCAGCAATTCCTGTCCTAGGTACACTCAGGCAGATTGGAATGTATGTTCACACAAAACTCAACATCAGTGTCCACAGCAGCATCACTCACAATGACCAAGAAGTGGAAAGCTCACCTGTCCGTCAATGGATGGACAGAGTGAGAATGTGATGCTTCCGTGGGATGGAACAGCATTTGGCTCTGAAGAACAATGAAGCACCGATACATGGTACAACTTGGATCACCTGAAAAGCACCCTTCCTAAGGGAAGGCAGGGGCATAGCTCAGGGACAGAGGGCTTCGTGAGTACCTGAGGACACTAGTTCCATGCCAGAACTGAAAAAACTAGGCATTAAAATATGCTGAGTGTAAGAAGCCAGTCACAAAAGTCCACACACTGCTTAATTCCATATAAGTGACCTGTCCAGAATAGGCAAAGCCACAGAGACAGGGAGCAGATAAATGTGTCCAGGGGCTGCAAGCAGGGAGAGTGGGACTGCCCAGGGTTTGCTGCTCTCAGGGTGAGGAAATGCTCCAGAAGGAGAGCAGCAGTGGTCCTCCAGTACCCTGAAAACATGGAAAAAATCAAATCACACACTTCAAGATGGAGGGAATGGTGAACTTTATCTAAAGGACTGTGGCACATGCCTATGATCCCAGTGACTCAGGAGGCTGAGGCAGAAGAATTGGGAGTTCAAAACCAGCCTCAGCAACTTAACAAGGCCCTGAGAAACTTAGTGAGACCCTGTCTCAAAATGAAAACTACAAAGGGGCTGGAGATATGGCTCAGTGGCGAAGTGCCTCTGGGTTCAATCTCCAGTGCCAAGAAAAACCTTGCGGAGGTGATTTTGGTGATTTTAACAAATGAAGAGACAAACCTTAGGGACCTGCTCACCCTCAATGCCCAGAAAGATGGCATGTGTACACAGCAGCAGCATAGGCAGAGCTTGGCCAGCCTGCCTGGTCCTGACAGGATTCCAGTTCTCCTCTATACAGAGCCTGCAGAGCCATATGCCAGGAGGCCTCCCAGCTGCCTCCCAGGCTTGTGCTGCCAGGCCAGTGCTCCTCCGTCTCCTCTGCTTCTGTGGACAGCAGCCCTCTGCAGCCCCACCTGCCTCTGCACCATGGTCTGCAGCTCCAGCAAGGTCCAAACTGTGGCTTGGCCACAGCAGGAAGTCAGCTCCTGTCAGCAGACCGACCTGCTGCAGTGCCATCTGTTTCTGGACCCCAGTGTGTATCATCCTGCAGGATGAGGACAGCATGCTTCCTGCTCACTGCTTATATGTCTTGTGTATATGACAACCTGACTGAATCCATGTGACTTGACAACTACTCACAGCCCACCCTGTGGATAGCAACTGACCAGTGACTCCTGCCAGGTGCTCCACACGACCCCCAGGGCCACCATATTACTGCTGTGGGCACACTTAACAGGAGATGCAGAGAGAAATCCATGTTTCCAGGAGCAATTTCTGCAGAAGCCAGATCCTGTGGCAGGTGGTGTGACTCAAGCCAGAGAAAGTGAAATCTGTCTGACATGCTATCTGGCATGATGTGAAATTAAAGTGAAGGCCATTCCAGAAGATAAGACATTTGTTCTAGTGTTCTCTCTGGCCCATTCCAAAGTTCTGCCTTATCTGCACTACAACAGATTCTGAGCACTCAAAGAGCTCAGAAGTGGGCTGATAATAAAGCTCAGTTGGTAGAGTGCTTACCTTGCAAGCACAAGGCCCTGGGTTCAATCCCCAGCACCGCAAAAAAACCAAAACAAAAAACAAAGAGCTCAGAAGTGTCCTGCAGGTATGAGGACAGCGATCCTGGGGGAACTTCAGGTCAGACACTCAAAGAAGTCACCCAAGAACTCAGAAGTACTGGAGAAAAATATGTGTCAATTTCTTCACAGTGTGTTGGAAATCAAGCTGGTCTTTACACTGTACTGGAATGCTGTCTCCAGCATGGCCACCATGGTTTCTGAAGCAAGAAGTCCTCCTCTATGAGGAACTGTGGAACCTCACCCAGCATTCTCCTGACATCCTGACCTTGGAGCACCTCTTATGTCCTCAAGATGACAAGCTGACCCAATCCTGGGAACCAGAGGCAGCAAATCCTGAGGAGTCTCCACTTGCATTTGTGGTGAAAGACATGCTTCAGCAGTGATGGGGTGTGCAGGGAGGGGCCTTGCTCCACCCCTTGTTCTATGAGACTGAGGCTCATCACCGTTAAGTGGCTCCATGTTATTAAGCAGCTGCTGTGGTGACAGAGGACTATGCCCGGGAATCTCCAGGCCTGGGAACAAATCACAGAGCTAGCCCAATTCTCTGCTTAAGGATGGCACAGTGTGAGCCTCTGGGCCTGGCTCCTGCCCCATGAGTGACAGCTGGCTGTCTTGAGCAGAGATGTCTGTGACAGCACCTGGCAGCTGCATATCTGGTAGTCTCCACCCCTGTCCAGAGAGAAGAGGTCTGGGAAAACACACAATTCTCTGCCCCCACCATGAGAAAGCCTCCCTACCCTTCCAGCTTTAATGGCATCAGAGCCTTCTCAGGTGAGGGACTTCCCTTCTGAAAGGTCTTGAGTCTGAGTAGGGAGCACGCAGGGCCAGGCTTCTGTCATCTCAGCAACGCCTGCGCTTCCACCCTCAGATGGTCTGGGTCAAAGGGTGTGCACAACATGGCTCAAGAATCTTGAAAGGGCTGTGGTCTCGAACTGGGCACCCTTCCTAGCATCTGCAGCTGCCATCAATTCACACATTATGGCAAATGTAAGTGGATAACAGTGCCACTAGATTCAGATGGCTAGGGTCAGAGATTGACAGCACCAGATCTAATATTTATAGGCCTAAGTTCAATCAGGAAATTTAGACCAATGGGTGTAGTGGCACACACCTGTCATCCCAGTGACTCTGGAGGCTGAAGCAGGAGGATCTCAAGTTCGAGTACAGCCTCAGGACTTTAGCAAGGCCCTAAGCAATGTATGGACACTTGTAGAGTGTATTAAGAATGAAGGCCTGATTCGGGGTCATAATGGGACAAGTATCCTGTGTGTGCACCCTTCCCTTCTGGGGGACTTGGCCACTCCCCGGGAGGGAAGGGAACATCTAATTGTGAGAACTTCTTGAACAAATGTGTTGCGTTCCAGCTCCTGGCCAAGCCCGGGGATAGAAACATAAACTAGCACACAATGGCAGAGATCACTGTCCTATTGGCACCCAGCCTCTGTTGTTTAAAACAGTATAAAAAGAGGCTGGAGAATCCCCCTCTTCTTTCTTCTTCCCTAGGCCACTCCGAATGCTTTTCGGCGGTCTTGCCCTGTGTTCTCCAGTGCTGATTCCCCTTGCCTGCGTGTGCTCCGGTTCTGATCGCCTCACCCACTGTACTCCAGCGCTGAATGATGGGGTCCTCCTACTGGTATGAATTCCCCTAATTTTCTCCTTCCTTCTTTTCTTTCTTTCCCTCTTCTATTGGTGGCAATGAATAAAGCTAATCTCTTTCTCTTTCCCTCTTCAATTGGTGGCAATAAATAAAGCTAATCTTTCTTAAGTTACAAGAGTGGCTTGTGGAGTTCTTTGTGGATCAAACTGAAAGCAAAGTCTGTGCACAGCTAACAATTTCGTGTTGTTACAAGACCCTGCCTCAAAATAAAAAATAAAAAATTCTGGAGATGTAGCTCAGTGGTTAAATTCTCCTGGATGAACCAAAAAAAAAGGAATTTAGATGGACTGTTTTATGTCATCATTTCAATTGACCTGGCATTGTTCCATTTACGAAAGAATGCTGGTGAGACCCAGGAAGAAAAGGATCCTGTCCCAGCTCACCGATTGCTGTCTGAGGTGGGCAGGGGTGGATTTTCCACCAGAATGAGGTCTTTACTACTGGGGAGCAAAGAGGGATTAAAATTCAGAGAGTGGCCAGTGGGCAGCAGTGGAAACCCATTAAATGAAAAGCGAGTTCTCACCAAGCCCAGGTGTGGAAGGTCCTTCAATTCATGGGAAATGGGTAAAAGCTTGTGTCTGGGTAGAGAGGGCTAATTCTGATGCCACCTCTGGCACTCACTGGCTGTGAGATCTGAGGGAAGTGTACACCACTCCTGTTCCCTCCCTGACATCTCCCCTCCTCTAAGAAGGAACTGCAGGTGGGAGTGGGTCAGGGTTCTAAGCGGATAAGGCCGTAACAGCATCTGACTGCATGGCCAGGGGTAAAATAATCCCCGTGAGCAGGGCTAAGAGCAGCTCCCACGCCAGGTGGAAAGAGTGGTGGAGATGGCTGGTAGAACCTGACCTGCAAGGCCCGAAATAGGAAGGTAGCCAGCAAGGGCCTCCTGGATTTGAACCAAAGGGCCCAGGCCTCCTCTGACCACGCCCACACTAAGCCACGCCCCTGCCCAGTTGGTGATTGCAGGTCCTTGAGGTGCTGGGGATAGAACCCAGGACTCGCACAGGCTGGGCAAGTGCACCACCTCACTCCTCAGCCCAGACCTTGCCCAGTTCCTACAGACTGTTTCAAACCCAGAAACTTACTGAAGAAGCCGCAACTCCAGAAAGAGCAATCCTGACTGTGACCCTAGGGCTGCAAATGCGCCAGTGTACTGTGAACTGGGAGGACTGGACAGAGAACCTCTGGATGTTCTATGACTCCCGCAGTCCTAGGTGACAGACGCGGGACGGGACGAAGTGGAGGGCCCCAGGGCACCTACAAGCCCGCACATTCAGAACAGGGCGTGTGTCCCTGGGCAAGGTCAGCTCTCTCATGTGGCAGAGGAGGGCCCTTTACTGCACGACCTAGGGTGCTCTGCTTGATCCCCGCCCACGTTGGAGACAAGGAGGTGGCCAGCTCCCCTCCTCCTGGCCTCCTGGCCCTGTCCTTTGAGGTCCTCCTCATCTCACCCCAGGAGCAGCGGCTTTCTAGGTGTTGATGTTACCCCACACCAACACACCAGTGTCCCTCCGGCCTCTCCCCAGGAAGCTCTGCTCACTCGCGTGGGTGACTGGGCTCTGAGAAGATGAAAATACCCAAATACGTTGAGCATGGGTGGACACCGACTCCCTCCTGACACTGATAACCTGAGACCAAAGCGTGTCATTGTCCCTGCTTCTCTAGAGCAACTAGGGGAGCAGAGAAAGGGACGAAATTCTGGCTGAAGTGGGTCTGCTGAGCCTGGTGCCTACTCAGTGCCCAGTCCCCAGTTCCCAGATGCATTTTCAAAGCAGAGACCCTTGGTAGTTGGTGTAATATCGACAATGACTATAATAGCCATTGGAATCAGTGTGTGGTGGTACCTCAAGGTGTTTTCAGTTGGCTCTTCCCAGTCGACCAGTGATGTGGATCATCCTTCATGTGCTTAATAAGCATTTCATATGGTCTTTGCTGAAATATCTGTTTGTTCATATGTTAAGTGGGTCATTCTTAATTCTTGTCTTATGACTGAGTTGAATTTTTTTTTTAGGGTACTGGGAATTGAACCCAGGGATGCTCTACCAATGAGCCATATCCCCTGCTCTTTTTATTTCTTATTTTGGGACAGGGTCTCACTAACTTGTAGAGCCTGGTTTTGAACTTCTGATCCTCCTGACCTCCGCAGCCCCAGGGAATACAGGCATGCACAGTGCATGAGCTTGAATGTTTATAGTTCTGGATAGAAGTCCTGTCACACGTGATACACCCAAGCAATGTCTTCTCATCTGTGCTGTGTCTCTTCATTTCCCTAATTTTGTCTTTCACAGTAAAGTGTTTTTTAATTTTGATAAAGTTGATTTCTTTTGAATCCTGTCCAAGAATTGCTATTAAATCACAGGTCATGAAAAGATTTTCTCCTGTTTTCTGCTAAAAGTTTTATAGTTTCACTTTATACACTAATAACGATAATCAAATTTGTTTTACCACTACATTCTATTACATCACCCAGAACTATGCAATTGTATTGTTATTGTGTTTAAATTCACAGAACAGCTGGATGTGGTGGCCATGCCTGTAGTCCCAGTGGTCAAGAGGCTGAAACAGGAGGATCGGGTGTTCAAAGTTGGCCTCAGCAACTTAACGAGGCCTTGGCTCAAAATAAAAAATGGAAAGAGCTTGGGATGCGGGTTAGTTGTTAAGTGCCTCTGGGTTCAAACCCTGGTACCAAAAAACAAAACAAAACACAAAAACCTCTCACAATATACTCTTAGCCATCTTAAAGTGAAGAATTCCGTGGTATTTAGTGCACTCAGTGCTGCTTCATCACTTGTACCAGGCACAGCATGGGGGTCCTTCCCTGAGCCAGGCAGCCAGGAGCCTGGTTCACCTTGGACTTACCTTGGAGACGCTGCACACTCAGAATCATGCAGATACGCCCTGGGTCCTCCACCCTGTGGGTTTCCCAGGCTCCTCCACATCGCAGCCAGCAGCCAGACTTTGTTCCTGTTTAGGGCTTGAGTGTCACATTGTGCACAGAACACCACTGTTAATATTCTGTTCACCTGCTGAGGGCCATTTGGGTCCTGTCCATATTTGGGCTGGTATGAATAAGGATGCCACAAACATGTGCATACAAATATTTCTTTGAGAGCCTGTTTTCAACTCTTCTTGATCAACACCTGCAAGTAGAATTGCTGGGTCCTGTGGTAATTTCATGCCTAAATTTTGAGGAATGGCTAAGCTGTTTTTCACAGCAGATGCACCATTTTACATTCATACTAGTATGCCAGGAGCCAGGCACAGACCTCACTTCCCAGGGACATGGGAGGCTGAGACAGGGGATCCCAAATTGGAGAACAACCTGAGCATTTTATTGAGACTTAGCAATACCATGTGACAAATAAGATATTTACAAAAGGGCAGAGGATATGGCTCAGTGGTTAAGCACCCCAAATTCCTAGCACAAATAAAAGAAAAAAAAGTTTTTACTTTGAAATTAGAAGTTTACTAATTCATTTTTTGTATTTTCTGTGAATCTATTTGGCCTTTCTATTTCTTCTCGAGTACTGGTGACTGAATGCAGAAGCACTTCATCACTTATTACATCCCCAGCCCTATTTTTATGTTGTCTTGAGACAAGATCTTGCTGCATTACCAAGGCTGGCATTGAACCTGTGATCCTCCAGCCTCAGGATCCTGAGTCACTGGGGTTACAGGTGTCACCCCAAGACCTGAGAATTTTAACCATCTTCAAGTGTACAGGTCAGAAGCACTGAGCACATTCATGATGTGCAATCACCATCGTTATCCTTTTCCAGAACTTTTTCATCACTCCAAACAGAAACTGTATCCATTAAAAAATAACTCCTTGTCCAGGAGTGTGGCCCAGTGGCAGGGCACCTTCCCAGCACATGGAAGTCTCTGGGTTCAAATCCTAGCCCTCCAAAAACCATCCTCATCCTCCCCTGGGCCCCTGGTAACCTCTATTGTACTTTATGCCTATGAATTTGCTCTTTAGTGATAACCCATACCTTGCCCTGGGCCTCCCTGGGGAGGGGTTAGGCAGTTACCCAGGGACTCAGTCATCCAGAGCACTTCCGTGAGCGGCTACTAGGAACAGGCTCACAGAAACTGCTGACTCTGGTTTCCCCTCAGCCTTGGCTCTTCCCTGAGCTACAACCAAAAGGGAAGGAAAGGAGTTTGGGGACAGAGAAGGTCCTAAGGAATTAATAGTGGAGAAGGAAACTTTGCCTTCACTACACCCACCTCCACCTCTTCTCACTTTGGGACTTCTCTGCTCATTTGGTTTCTTATCTGAGGACCCACCTCCTAGGACAGACCTGTCAACCCCATCAAAAGCGTTTTGGGGGCTGGCATGCAGCTCAATGGTAGCACTTGCCTAGCATGTGTGAGAATGTGGCTTCAATCCCAGCACTGAAAAACAGCCCAGGACATTCATTTGTGAGCAAAAACCATGCCAGGCACATGCTGAGCACCGAGGCCACCACACCATCTCAACAAGTCTTGGAGGAAGTTGCTAGAGTGCCATTGGGCAGATGAGGAGACTAGAGCTGATGGAGGCTGGTCACTGCCCAGGGATACTTATCAAAAAGGAGCTTGTTCACTGATGGCATAGCAAAGAGAAGGACAAGTTCTTGATTGAACAGCATGGTCACTGAGCTGGCGCAGCTGGCTGGTGGGGAGATTGCCAAGCACCACCAGGCAGGTCATGTCCCCAGTGTGTGGGCAGAATCCTCACTCAGAATTCAGCAAGCATCTCCACTGCCCTTTGTTTGCCAATGCTGTCACTCTTTCCTATTAAATACCACCCTGCTCAGCCTAATAAATTCAGCATCTTTCCTCTCTGCTAATATGAATTACAGGTTCCCTGAGGATTTCTTCTGCTTGAACACCTTGAATTTATCAATCCTCCCCCTTGATTAAAATGAATTTTAAATGGTTCTACAGTGCTGCTGTGGCTCAGGTCAACACAGTGGGGTCAACTGAATGATTCTCAAGCCTTAGCATCCCTTGTAGTCCCCAAGAAGCATACATGCGTGCCCATGAGCTCATGGGCAGGCCATGGAAGCTCCTTTCAGCAGCCTGGAGGCCACTTGCATTGAGGGCTGCAGGGGAAGGAGGCCTGCCTCTGGGTCTAATGGGAATTAAGTCAGGGATGGTCCAGCTCCTCTCAGAAATCAAGTAACACCCTTCTGGGGTGCAGTTTTCTGATCCGCACAGCAGAGACAAAACCTACTTGCCTTTCTTGCCCCATGCTGTACTTGCTAGTTAACTGGGGAGTCCTGCCAGCCACTCAGGCCTCCCACAGAGGGAATACAGGTGACAGTGCGATGTCACAGACCTCTCCATGCAGAGGGAGGTCATGGAAATGAAGTCGCACCGCCTCCTCCACCAAAGAATCTTAATTAAGCTTCCCCAGACCCTCACCATCATTGTTTTTATTAACATATGAGCAAAAACTTTCTGCAAAGAACTCAATGTGGTTTAGGACTTCCTGTTTTCTGTGAGGATGAAGTTGCTCTGTCTTGCAAAAGTTGAATTTGCCATCTCACTTGTTGGGGTACAAAATCATTACTTCATCTTTTGTGGTAAAATTGTATCACCACTAACTAATCTAACTAAAAAAGGGACAAAAAGCACCTTCTGTAAAGAACCCCCCTCCCAAAATACCTTTATGTAGATCCCATGGAAAACAAACCCCCCAAGGTATAAATTTCAAAGAATTTTCAGATTCATGGTCCAGATTACCTGAGGTGATTGCTGATCTGGACCACTGTGCCTAAGAAACCTGCTTCCTGCTCATTCTTAGGATGTTCAGCCTCACCTGTCCTATCTTATGACCAAGATGAGACACAGTATCTTGGCCTCCCAAGGAGGTGAAGATGGCTTTTCTGCCTCTTTTATCTCCAGGGTCTGGCTTCCCCAGGATTTTGGAGGATGGTTCCCCTTTGCCATGCAATAGAAGTGACTTTTTGCTTGAAGTCAGGTCTCAAGCTGGGCTGTGGCTCCTCTTTACCAGTACAAGAGAGGCCAGGTCATTGAAGGACAATACCAGCCCTACACAGATGCCCCCCAGGATGATCAATGCCACAGACATTCCAGTGATGCTCCTGAGAGAGATTTTTTGTGACGGACATCCGTGGAAAATTACGATGAGGACTAGAACCAGCTGGGTTCCACTGCTTTGGATCCCCAGGTACTTATGGTTTGAATGCTGATGGGGGAAGCCTATGGGCTTTATGGTAAACACTGGGGCCCACCATGCCATGATGACTCAACCTGTGGGCCTGCTTTCAAAGAAACACACTACAATCACACAAGACACCAACAGCAAAGATCATCATCCTTTCTTATTGTCCTGGCATTGCCTTTTAGCAGGCCATGAAGTGGTCCATAAGTTCCTGTACAAGCCAGATTGCCCAGACCTGTTCATGGGTTGAGACCTGATGAGAAAGCTCTGAGCCCACATAACCTTTGAACCTTTGATGCCAAAGGCCAGGTAGTCCTATCACTGGCAAAACCTGAAGCAAAGGTTTTAACCATCACAACTCACCAAGAAGAAGACTGGCCCTTCTTCAGTCTCATAGAAACACCACAACAGGGGCCAGAGTTCCCTTTCCAAGTACTGGGAGTATGGGCAATCCACCTGGACTAACCCAGAACATTCTCCCAGTGGTGATGGAAAACACCAGGAGATATACAGGTATGCTTGGAACAATACCATATATATATTTTTTTGTACTGGGGATTGAACTCAGGGGCACTCGAACACTGAGTCATATCCCCAGCCAATTTTTGTATTTTATTTAGAGACAGGGTCTCACTGAGTTGGTTAGGGCCTCACTAATTTGCTGAGGTTGGCTTTGAACTCTCGATCCTCCTGCCTCAGCCTCCCAAACTGCGGGGGTTACAGGTGTGCACCACTGCGCCCAGCCGTGCCATATTCTTAACAAGGCACAACTTGGAATTCAAAAACATTTGGACAAACTTTTACAATATGGAATTCTCAGGCCTTGACTGTCACCATGGAACATACCTTTTGGCCTGTCCAGAAATGAGGAAAAGATAATTACAGGCCAGTGCAAGATTTACGAGCATCACATCAAGTCATAGTCACCTTATATTCAATGGTTCCCCAATCTATATACCCTTCTAAGTCTGCTCCCGGCTGAGGCAGACTATTTCACATGCCTGGACCTTAAAATCGCCTTCTTCAGCATTCGACTGGTGCCATAGTCTGCCATGCTTTGCATCCCAATGGGAAGACTCCAATACATACAAAGGCCAATTGCCCTGGACGAGTCCACTACAAGGCTACAAGCACTGACCAATCATCGTCAGGATGGTCCTGGCCTCTGTCTTAAAATTCTTTCCTGCAAAACAATGTGAAGGCACATTACTCCAATATGTAAATGATCTGTTGCTGGAAAGACTGCATGAAAGGGATACTTTTGCTTCTCACTCTCCCGTGTAATGTTTGTTACAAAATCTCAAAGAAAGCACAGCCCTGTCAAGAAAAAGTCAACTAGCTTGCTTTCCAAACTTTGCCTTCTCTCTGACTCAGGGACAATGGCACCTGGGCCCTGAAAGAAAACAGGTGATCTGCTAAATTCCAGTTCCTTCTACCCATCGTCAGATCAGAGCTCTTGGGTGCTGCTGAATTTTGCCTAATATGGATCCCCAAATTTTCAGTTATGGAAAAACCCCTCTGTGAAGCCACAAAGGGGAAAAAAATGGTATTCTCTGATGTGGGGGGGGCCACTGCAACAAAGGTCTTTGAGAACATAGCACTCACCAGTGTATCTGGAATAGGACTCCTTGCCCTCACAAAGTTTTTATTTCTGAATGCCCATGAATGGTCTGAATTAGTTGTAGGAGTCCTGACGCAAATGCTGGGGACAAGACACCATCTAGTGGCCTATCTATCTGAACAGCTGGATTCTGTAGCCCAAGGCTGGTGACTTTGTTTATGGGCCCTTGCAGCCACAGCCCTTCTGATGTTGGAAGCTGACCAACAGGCTATGGGACAGAATTGGTTTTCAGAGTGCCTCATTCAATTTTAATGTAGTTGGAGTACAAAGGATAATATTGGTTGAATAATGAGAGGATGGTCAGATACCAGGGCATGTTATGTGAAAATCTATGTATCCATGTTGACGTCATCCAAACTCTAAACCAGGGATTCTGCTGTTCGTTGGAACTGCACAACATGATCACAATTGTATTGAGGTTATGGGCAAAGTGTTGTCCAGCAGCTCCAACTTGACAGACAGGCCCCTCAAATATTCTGATACAGAGTACTTCACAGATGGGGGCAGTTTCATAAAGGACAAGATATGTCTTTCTGGATATGCACTGTCACTCTGGACTCCACTATTGAGGCAGAACCTCTGCCTAAAGGAACTTCAGCACAAAAAGTAGAACTTACTGCTCTGACCTGAGCACTCAAATTGGCAGCAAGAATCTGTGTAAATATCTACAGACTCAAATATGCTTTCACCACTCTTTATGTATATTAACCTTATGTAAGGAAAAGGGGCAGTTCATTCAGGAGGAAAGAACATAAAATATGGGAAGAAGACTTTTAATCTTCTAGATTCAGTGTGGGTGCCCAGAAAAGCTGCCACCAAAGTGGAAACACGTGGTTCCTCGGGCACCCAAAAGCTAAGCAGAGTAGCAAGGTTAGCTGTTCACAAGATATAGGCAGGAAATATTTTCAGGCTTAAAAGTGGTCCTTCTGCCTGACCCTCAAACAAAATGGGAGCTAAAATATTCCCAACATGAAAGTAATTGGTTTAAGACTGAAAAAGGAAGATATCACATAGGTGGATGATGGAGATTTTCTGAAGGATCCCTGAGACTCTAGCCCCTGCCTTCATTAGACCATTCCACAAGCCAACACACATCTACTGAATGGCACTTGAGACTGTTCTGAGTCAGCATTTCTATGTCACCTGCTCACAAGCATTTTCTAGGTGATCTGTGAACAACGTAAAACTTGTGCCCACACAATCCATGCCAGGGGCCAAGTCTTCCACCAGAAATCCAAACTATAGGGGCATACATTTTGAACCTTTGGAAGTAGACTTCAATGAGCTACCTTGCACATGGAGCTATAAATATATTTTGGGTTTTGTGTGTTCTTATTGCTGTTGGGTGGATGTCTTTCCAACCTGCACTGAAATAGCTAAAGTGGTAGCCAATATGCTCCTCTGGGAAATTATTCCCAGATTTGGCATCTCAACAACTACTGGCTTACACAATAGGCCAGCTTGTGGAGCAGAGGTGATACAATTATTGGACAAGAATTTAAATATCAAATGGAAATTACATACTGCCTATAGGTCAGAAAGTTATGGTAAAATTGAAAGGATGAATCAGACCTTAAGGGGTCAATTGGGCAAACTATGTCAGGAAAATCTACTGCATTTGGATGAATTCCTCCATATTGCACTTTTTAAAAAAGATATTTTTTTAGTTGTAGATGGACACAATATCTTTATTTATTTATTTTTATGTGGTGCTGAGGATTGAACTCAGTGCCTCACACTTGTGAGGTAAGCACTCTACCACTGAGCTACAGCCCCCATATTGCACTCTTAAGGATTAGATCCACTCAAACTAAGAGGACTGGATTCTCTCCTTATGAAATAATGTATGGATGGCTTACCCACTAATCAGGGAATTACAGGGAGACAAGAGAAATGGGAGAATTAACATTCAGATAGCAGCTTCAGGCTTTAGGAAAAACCTTAGAGACTCTAAACCAATGGGTTAGGAAAAGGTTGCCAGTAAATTTGATCATGGATGAACCCTGCTTCAAGACTGGAGATTCAGACTGGGTCAAAGAATGGAATACTCAGCCCCTGAAACCTCTTCAGAAGGGTCTTTTTGGCATGAATTTAGACATCCCAGCTGCAGTGAATGTCACAGAGAGGTCCCTGAATTCACTTACACCAGGTTGAAGCACGCAGCTGGGAGTGAAAGTGCACTCCAGACTCTGCCGCACACATAGACGTGTCCATCTGGAGGGAGAAAGAACCGGAGGAGCTTGAGGATCAGAAGGAAAACAGCCCTACTCTAGTCACTCTGGAAGCTGACCAGCCTGTGCATGGTTGAGGCTCGAGGAAACTATGGTTCTGCTTTTTTTAAAAAAGTGAGTACCAGCCTTGGGGGGAACTACACAAAGGGAAGAGTCAACCAAAGAGGAAATTATTAAAATTAAACAGTAGAAATAAATCAAAATGACTGGGAATACAATCAAATCTCAATAATAACCTGAACATTAATGGCATAAACTCATCAATTAGAAGACAGACTAGCAGATTGGATTAAAAAACAACCCAACAATATGCTGTCTCTGAAAGACTCACCTCATAGGCAAATGTATCCACAGACTGAAGGTAAAAGTTGTGAAAAAACATATCATTCATATGGACTGGGTAAACAAGCAGGGGTTTCCATCCTCCAATCAGACAAAATGAACTTCAAACCAAAGTTAAGCGGAAGGACAAGGAAAAACATTTCATGGTGCTTATGGCAATGGCTTAAGGCCATTATACATCAATGGGTATAACAACCATAAATATTTATGCCCCTAACAATGGAGCATCTACATACATCAAACAAACCCTTCTCAAATTCAAGAATCAAATGGACCACAACACAATAATATTGAATGGCTTCAGCACACCGCTCTCAATACTGGATAGATCTGCCAAACAAAAGATAAAGAAACTATAGAAATGACTAATATAATCAATCATTTAAACGTGGACACATACATAGAATATTTCATCCATCAATGAGCAAATACACTTACTTCTCAGAAGCACAAGGGCCCTTCTTTAAAACAGCCCTCATCTTATGGTACAAAGCAACACTTGGCAAAGATAAAAAACAGACATACCACCCTGCATTCTATCAGATCATAGTGAAATGTAATTAGAAATCAATGATAAAATTAAAAATAGAAAGTACTCTAACACCTGGAGACTAAATAATACGCTAATGCATGATGAGTGGATAGCAGAGGAAATCAAGGAGGAAATACAAAAATACTTAAAGGTAAATGAGAACACCAATACAACATATCAAAATTTCTGGGCCACTGTGACAATAGAGCTAACAGGAAACTTCATTGCATTGAGATTTTTCATTAAAAATATAGAGTCAATGTATAAATAACCTAACGTTACATCTCAGAGTCCTAGAAAAAGAAGAACAAATCAACACCCAAAGCAGTATAAGACAGGAAACAATTAAAATCAGAGATGAAATCAATGAAATGGAAGCAAAAGAAACAAGCCAAAAAATGGAGAAAACAAAAGGTTGTTTCTTTGAAAAATCATAAAATTCATGAAACCTTGGCCATGCTAATGAAGAGAATGAGAGACAAAACACAAATTACTAAAATTCATGATGTAAAATGAAATATCATGATGGACAATACTGAAATACAGGTGAAAATCAGAAAATACTTTGAAAATTTATACTCCAGCAAAATAGAAAATCTTGAAGACATTGACACATTTCTAGAGACATTGACCTTCACAAACTGAATCAGGAGGACATACATGATTTAAATAGATCAATTACAAGCAAGGAAATAAAAGGTTCCATTAAAGCTTACCAATCAAGAAAAGCCTAGGACCACATGGATTCTCAGCCAAGTTCTACAAGAGTTTAAAGAAGAATTAACACCAATACTCTTCAAATTATTCCATGAAACAGAAATGGAGGGAACACTTCCAAACTCATGCTACAAGGCTAGTATCAGACTGATACCAAAACCATACTAAGACACATCAAGGAAAGAAAACTTCAGGCCAATATTCCTGATGAACATAGATGTGAAAATTCACAACAAAATTCTGACAAAGATAGCCTTTTTCAACACTTCTAATTCTACATCATTCTTAAAACTCCAGCCAGAGCAATTAGAAGAAAGACATTAAAGGGATATGAACAAGAAAAAAAACTCTATTTGCCAATGACATGATGCTATATTTAGAAGATGCAAAAACTTCTACCAAAAAACTTCTAAAACTAATAAATGAATTCAGCAAAGTAGCAGGATATAAAATTAACATTCATATATCAAATACATTCCTATATATCAGTGATGAATCCACTGAAAGAGAAATTGGGAAAATTACCCCATTCACAATAGTATAAGAAAAATAAAATATTGGGAATCAATCTAACAAAAAAGGTGAAAGACTCCTACAACGAAAACTACAGAAAATAAAAGAAATTGAAAAAGACTTAGAAAATGGAAAGATCTCTCATGCTCTTAGACAGCAGAATTAACATTGTCAAGATGTCCATACAGCATTATATAGATTTAATGCAATTTCTAAAGACTTTTTTTCCAAAGACTTTCTTCATAAGAACAGAAAAATCAATCATGAAATTTATTTGGAAAAACAAGAGAACCATAATAGCCAAAACAATCCTTAGTAAGAAGAGTGAAACAGGAGACATCACGATATCACACCCTAAGTCATAGTACAGAGCCATAGGCACAAAAACGGCATTGTATCGGCACCAGAACTAACATGTAGACCAATGGTTCAGAATAGAAGACACAGAGACAAACCCACAAAAATAGTTACTCATACTAGACAAAGGCACCAAAAACATCCATTGGAGAAAAGATAACCTCTTCAACAAATGGTGCTGGGAAAACTGGAAATCAATATGCAATAAAAGGAAATCAAACCCCTATCTCTCACCCTGCACAAAAAATCAACTCAAAGTGGATCAAGGACTTAGGCACTAGAATGGAGACCCTGCACATAATAGAAGACAAAGTAGGCCCAAATCTCCACCATGTTGACCTAGGACACGACTTGCTCAATGGAACTACTAAAGTGCAAGAAGTAAAATCAAGAAGCAATAAATGAAATGGAATCAAACTAATAACCACGTTCTCAGCAAAAGAAACAATCAAGAACATGAAGATAGAGCCTAAGGAATGGGAGAAAAAATCTTTACCACACGCATCTCAGATAGAGCACAAATCTTCCAGGATCTATAAAGAACTCAAAAATCTTAACACACAAAAGAACCCCAAGTAATTGAATCAATAAATTGACTAAGGAACTGAACAGTCACTGCACATAAGAAATCAATCAATCACCAAATATATGAAAAATGGTTAAGCATCTCTAGCAATTAGAGAAATGCAAATGAAAAGCATACTGTGATTCCATCTTACTCCAGTCAGAATGGCAATTATGAAGATTACAAGCAACAATAACCATCAGTGAGGATGTGGGGAAAAGGTACACTCATACATTGCTGGTGGGACTGCAGATTGGTGCAAGCACTCTGGAATGCAGTATGGAGATTCCTCAGAACACTTGAAATGGAACCACCATCTAACCCAGTTATCTCACTCCTGAGTTCATACCCCAAAACTAAAATCATGTTCCTACAGTGATGCAGGCACATCAATGTTTTTAGCAGCTCAATTCACATAGCTAAGGTATGGAACAAACCTGGGTGCCCTTCAACAGATGAAGGGGTAAAGAAAATGTGGTATATAAACACAATGGAATATTACTCAGCCTTACAGAAGAATGAAATTATGGGATCTGCCAGCAAATGGGTGGAAGTGAAGAATACCATGCTAAGCAAAATAAGCCAATCCCCAAAAACCAAAGGCCAAATGTTTTCTCTGATGTGCCAATGCTAATTCACAACAAGGGGGAGGGCCATGGGAGAATAGAGGTACTCTGGATTAGACAGAGGGGAGTGGAGGGTGGGAAGGGAGTATGGGGGTAGGAGTGATAGAATGATTTGGACATTATTACCCTACATGCATGTATGTTTATATGACCAGTGTAACTCTACATCATGTACAACTGGAAGAATGAGAAATTATACTCCAAATATGTATGATGTGTCAAAATGCATTCTCCTGTCATGTACAACAAATTAGAACGATTTTTTTAAATGGAAAAAAAGCTTTAGGCAAGACAGTAGAAACCCCCAAAAGACCCCAGGAGGCCTAGTAGGCAAAGAGGGTTTGAGAGGGATGTCTCATTTCTACTTTCTCCCTCTGGATACTTTGTTTCCAAATAAACTTTGCTGTACCTTAGCAAAGAAATTGCTGAAAAATAAGAATCTTTGTGCAGTGGAAAATTCCAGTTTTACCATGTTTAATCCAGAGATTGTGAGATTGGGTCTGGCCACATAACCGAATACAAACAGGACATATTTAACAGCTTCTTGAAGTCAGCCATTTTTCCAACTTCACGAGGGAAGCGCTAGATATAGATGAATGGTCAACCTCATTTATCAATTGTTTTGGATGACAAATGAGCAGGAGGGTGACAGGAACACTCTTCAAAGGCATATAGAATCTTGTAGGAAGATGGCTAGGGAGATGCATGATTTTTACCTTCATCAAATGAAGACATTTTTCTTTTTACAAAGAATAGAAAAATACAGAGACAGACACTGGAAGAGGGAAAATTTTACCAGGGAGAAAAAAGGAAGAGACAGAAAGGCTGACAGAAAGAAAGTTAGATGGAAAGAAACCAACAAAGAGACAAAGAAAAAACTTCCCTCACTCCACGTCAGCAGCCCTACAAAGTTGCATACCACTGGAAAGTGGCTGAGTGTGTGGTCACCTCTTGGGGAAACTCACTGATTCCAGTGATTTGGCTCCTTGTGGAATGTGCTGGAAAGACAACAGGTGTTCTGGGATGCTACTGTTGGGACTTTCCTTCCAAGGAAAGGCATGGGGCATGGGGAAAGCGAAGGGCTTACCTCTCAGAACACAGCTGCCAGCAGAAGCCCTGCCCACATCTGGAACCTTGATGCTACCTTTTCTGAGTCACCAGTTTTACTGCCTATGGAAGCCACAGCAAATTTCTACTAACTCTTGGAAAATAGCCATCCCTCAAACCCCTTGCTTGTGGCCTCACAAAGTTGCTGCAGCCCCTACAATATTGATAGAAATATGAAACTTAGCCTTTCGACAGTATTCTCACACAAAAACATACCACGCAAAATGTTTTTGAGCTTGCATTTATGACTTGAGGACTTTGCTGAAGAACTGGAATGAAAGACAGCATGTATAGGATAACATCTTGAATTACATTTTATGAAGAGATACTCCAGCTTCATGGATAGGAAGAGTCAACATTCTTGGGGAGTCATTATGCCCTAAATTAATACAAATTAATCCTGGATTGAACACACGGTCAATCAAAATTCTAGAGTTTTGTTTGTTTGCTTTTAAGAAATCAACAAGCTCATTATAACATGCACAGGGAAATGGCCAAGAATTTGAACAGGCAAAACAATTTGAAGAGGAACCTAGTCAGAGGACTGCCTTCATTGAAGACGTTACAAATTTGCAGTAATCAAGACCATATGATGTTGCCGTAAAGGGATATGTGGACTGAAAGAACAGAATAGAGTTTAGAGATGGCCTCAAACAGACATGATCAGTTGGTGTTAATGAAAGCACAAAGGCAAGCAGTGGAAAGCAGAGTTTCTCAAGAAATGGTGATGCTGGGATAATCATTTAGATGCAAAACCCTCTGCAGGACAGAAGCAGGGGCACAGCCTTCCAAAGCGAGGTGCTCATGCACAACTGAGGCCATTCTCCTCACACCCTTGCCAGGACATGAGCACCTACCCTCAGACTAAAGGATATTGCTGCCTGACCTCACCATGGGTGTGAGAATGCTGTGTACAGGTCAGGGCCAGCAGCATGGAGGGATGGACCTAGGTGCACAATGCCTGATGCTCCCATTTCTCACTGCAACAAGTCACTTTTTCAGGATGCTGCTGATCTGATGCCTCTGCTTTCTGGTCTGGCCCTTCCAGGGTCCTTGACTCTGCAGCTGTTTTGAGTTCCTTTGGCTCCATTCCTGTGGCATGTGAAAATGATGTCTGTAAGTGTGAAAAACTTTAGAGACTTTGTCAAATTTTTGGCTTTTGTATAATTTCTCTCTACCATAGTTACCGTAGCATGCAATAAAGGTTACACCCTCATTAAAGTTTTTGGCACAAAGTTGTGTTCTATGGTGTTTTATAAGACCCAATCTTTCAGTAAAACTTTTCCAACATTCCCTCCATTCGCAGGGCTTCTCTCTGGTATGAATTATTTTGTGTTGACTCAGGATGGCTCTTTGGGTAAAACATTTCCCACTTTCCTTATGTTTGTAGGGCTTCTGCCTGTATGAATTCTCCAGTGCTTGGTAAAAGATGAAGAATGCCTAAAATCTTTGCTACATATCTTTCATTTGTAGGGCTTCTCTCCAGTATGAATTCTCTGATGGATGGTAAAGGATGAACAGTACCTAAAAGCTTTGCCACATTCCTTACATTTGTAGGGCTTCTCTCCAGTATGAATTCTCTGGTGTTGAATAAGGCATGGTCTTTGTTTAAAACCTTTGCCACATTCCTTACATTTGTAGGGCTTCTCTCCAGTATGAAATCTCTCATGTTGTGCCAGGTATGCTCTTTGAGAAAAACCTTTTCCACATTCCTCACATTTGTAGGGTTTCCCTTTAGTATGAATTACCTGGTGTTTAGTAACAGATGAATAATACCTAAAATCTTTGCTACATTTCTTACATTTGTAGGGCTTCTCTCCAGTACGAATTCTGTGATGTTCAGTAAGCTGTGATCTTTGTTTAAAACCTTTCCCACATTCCTCATATTTGTAGGGCTTCTGTTCAGTATGAATTATTTGGTGTTTGGTAAAGGAAGAATAATACCTAAAATCTTTGCTACACTTCTCACATTTGTAGGGCTTCTCTCCAGTATGAATTCTCTGGTGCTGAGTAAGATGTGCTCTTTGTGTAAAACCCTTGCCACATTCTTCACAGTGGTGGGGCTCCTCTCCTGCATGATTTCTCTGGTGTTGAGTGTGATCTTTTAACAAAACCTTTGCCATATTATTCACATATGTGGAGATAAAAAATAAAAAAACAAAAATAGAAGCAAATATAATTTTAATGGCAATAGAAACAAGATCAGGCATAGATTAACTTCAGCCTACATAGCTCTAACTTGTAAAACATTGGAAATTGCCATTGAATCAAAAATGTATGTAAAAACATAAACACATTATTAACGGATGTGAGGAAACCTACACTATAACATGAAATCTACTCTATAAAATGAAACAGAGAGAAGAAAAAAGAAAAGGGAAACTTAACCAACAAAATTCTGAACAACAATGGATGTAGTATTTTACAAACTCTTTTGTATATGGCTACAATTTTCACCTCTGACTCTACATCCAAAATGAGCAGTGATTGTGAACCACCGACATTCATTATATAGCAGAAAAATTCCACAAAGAAAACGTAAGTATTCGTAGTGAGCTCTGATGAGGGAACTTCAATTAATAAATAGCTAAGTGATATTAGAGAAACTGCTTTATGGTACTAATATGTTACAATGGACTTCGCTAGAGGTCTCCAGAAACTTGCACAGATTTCTGAGACACCCCAAGTAATGGAAATGCTGTCAGATCATGCTGACCCTCACAAAGCAAAGGGAGGTATTTGGGTTGTTAATTTGAATGTACTGGAACATCACCGCAGGAGAAGGAGACTAAAGAAGTTGAAAGCATGCTAAACATAAGGTACCATATGTCCTTCTAGGATAGCAAAAGAAATAAACCTAAGCTCTGAAAAATCATTTCTGTGGCATAATAAATTCTCCACCAACATTTAAATTTGGCTTCCTCCTTGACCTCCTTGAGAGGTCCAAGACCTTTCAACTGTGTCCTCTGCTTCTTGAATTTCTACCCACCTGGGTGCATGGCTCAGGGTTTTTTCCTTTGTACCAGAGAAGAGTGTCCAAATACAGATTAGAGACAATGTGATGATTGGAAAAAGAAATGAATACTTCTTGGGATTCTTCCTCTAACTACTGATGCTTCAATTCTGCTAGTATATATGAAAGAAATTGGACTTCGATGTGTAGGGCACGTCATTCAATATCACTGAATTACTTTAGTAAACATTAATCTAGAATGAAAGGTATATACCACTTCAAGAAAGGGAGAAATAAAGGACTAAAACAAATGGCATAAATGGCATAACATTTCTTTTGTATAACAAAACTGCCCAAGCTTATTGCCCTGGTTTCATTTTTCTGGTCTTTTGTTCTGATTTTAGTGGTGCTGGGGATTGAACCCAGGGCCTTGTGCTTGCAAGGCAAACACTCTACCAACTGAGTTACATAACCAGCCCTACCAAATCTTTTTCTTATAAGCAAGAATATGAAACTCATTCATGAAGAGCAGAAGTTCCCAAAAGTAATTCTGCAAGGGAAGTAAATTATATAATTGGGAATTCTGATTAATTAATGATTTTAAAAGGAAGCTCTGCTCACCCAGGAAGACCAGGTTTCTGTAGGTCTCTAACATCACATCTCTGTATAAATTCCACTGAGAAGGCTTCAGGAATTCCCATTCTCCTTCAGAGAAATCAATGGCCACATCCTGTATGTCAACAGCTCCTGAAACAAGAATATATAAATTCATAGCACACTGATCACATAGTCATTCAGAGATTTTAGGTTGACTGAAGATGAAATGAGAGTTAGCAGAACTGCTTTCAAGTAGGTGAGTGACTGTAATTTTTCATGAAAATACTTTGTAATAGTGATATTCTTTATTATTTAACTCTGAGGAAAGTGTCAAGAGTCATAAAAAGTGCATAGACACACTTTTATGAAATAAAATGCAAAATTAAAGCATTAACACAAAAATATAGGTTTTAACGGCAATTTTATATATAAGATAAATGGTTTATTTCTCAGATGAGAAAGTTATGGTGAGTAAGAAGGGTTATTCTCAAATTTTAAACACACAACCATGAATTGGAGATTTATTAAAATGCAACCAGGTTTTCTGAATATGTAGCAGTAATTCCCATTTAGTGATCCTAGTGCCAGTGGTCCAGGAGATAACACTGAATAGCAATGAGGTAGACCACTATAGGAAAGAAGCCATTGATGAAATTGAGTTCAATTTTTAAGGGATTTATGTACTTTGATTAAAATAGCCACTATCAACAATAATCCTTTCTTATTTCAAATATATATTTTTACCTGAGTTTTTTCTGTCTTAATGGAGAAAACCAAAAAATGTGATAGCAGTAATGGTATTCAACTTTTAACACATCTTGTCAAACACTCAGTAAGTGGTAGAGGAGGAGATCAGTGAGACACACCAGAACTGCCAACACCCATATCTTTATCTAATGGGGCCCCCAGGGTGATTAGATTCTCATTATTTAAACAGAGAAATGCTTCAGGGAAGGAATTATCTTGGCTTCTTCAGAGCATTTCACTCCACTTACCAAGATTTTAAAACCATAATTAACAGTCTTAAACTCAAATCATAAAATAAAAATTTCAAATACAAGGGCAAACTGAAATTGTATGGCACCACTATTTTATGAAGGAGACAACAGAAAAACAAACCAGGTCAGCAGCTTGTTGCACTCGCAGTTCACAAGGGAACTGACGCTTTAGATTGAGCGGATTCCCACACTTGGGGAGCACTCTCACCGCAAAGCCGCACCCCTGCGTGGGTCATTCCTAAGCAGTGAGTGAGGACATCCTGAGTCGCTGAGGAAACATTTCTGTGGGTTGATGCACCCTACATCCCTTTTTTACAGTGTGGAAATGCTCCCTCACTCAGGGTCATGATTCTTACCAGTGAACAACACACAGCTAGACTCAGATTACGGTCCTGACCTATAATGTTTGCTTTCTGTGATCACTTTTAATGCAAAAGAGTGCATTTCCAGAACATCAACCAATGTATGAACAACTGGTTATCCAATACTTCAATTTTGGCACTGGTCAGTAGATACCACAAGTTTGAGGCTCAAATCCGCAGTATTCTGCCTAACTGCAAATCCATTTACAGACTCCAGGATATCATCTACACCTCTTATCCACTTCCTGTAATTTGGAGGACCCTACAACTACCAAAAATCTTGAATAATTATCTATAACTATTCAGAATAATGGGAAAACACTTTACTATATGTACCACTTTTTCATAACTCAATAATTTAACATAGAAAAGATGTATGAAACATGGAAAGTAGCAGAAAAAAGATGTGGCAGGTAGATAATCCTAGGAAAGAGCCAATGAAAATATGGGCCCATCCTTTGTGTTCTTCTATAGTGGCTTACTAGAGAGTCACCTTTCCCGGGCCAGGTGTGGTGGGATGCACCAGGAATTCCAGTAGCTTCGAAGGCTGAGGCAAGTGGATCATGAATTCAAATCCATTCTCAAAAAGTTAGGCCCTAATCGTTAATACCTGTCTCTAAATAAAATATGAAAAGGGGCTGGAGATATGGCTCACTGGTTAAACAACCCTGTTCAATCCGCGGTACCCAAAGGAAAAAAAAGTCACCCTTCCCATTATGACTTCGATTAACTTAACTATAACAATCTTAACTATAACATCTTAACTATAACAATCTAAACATTCATAAACAATTAACTGAACAGTTTGCTTTTAGTGGCCAGAACAAAATATTTGTTAATTTAATCTTGGCTTAAATTTTCCTTCTGCCTAGAACCCCATGGAATCTGATGCACCTCAGCCTCAGCCAACTCACTCTCTTTTCTGATACCCTCCTATGTACATGCTGGTTTCATGGTAAAAGATTCTTAGATCTTACATATGAATTTTTGTGTGTGTGTGGTATTGAAGATTGAACCCAGGGGCACTTCACAACTGAGGACTTTCCCATTCCTTTATATAGTTCTGATCTTTCAAGGTTTTACTAAATTCCCCAGGCTGAACTTCAACTTGTGACCTTCATGCCTCCATATCTGAGTCCCTGGTATTAGTGGCATCCACCATGATGACCAGCTGGATCTGAATTTTCTATTTTTCTTCAACCCCACCCACTCCCTCCTGCCAGGTGTTCTATTTGCTTCTCTGTAGGAATGTAACAGAGTCCAGTCCATGCTTTGAACATAACCCATGCTGCTCTACCACTGTGGCTGATTTTAAACTAAATTTTTTTCCTTCCTCTTTTCCCTCGAGGCCTCCCAAACTGTGGGAGATATTAGATTAACAACTTAGGGAGACCTTGTCTCAAAATAAAACATAAAAAGAGCTAGGAATGTGGCTCAATGCTTAAGGGATCCTGGGTTCAACCCCTGGTTAAAAAAAATCTCTGTGTGGTCAGTGTAAACTTTATTGGACACAGTCCCTGGCCATAGAGATAAAGGTTTGATGGGCGGCACGGGAAATGTATAAACCCCTCATAGCTAATTGATACTGTCTTTAAGGTCATGCCTGGAAGAACAGAAATTAAAGCCAGCTAGAGTTGTGTTGGTAGCCACCACAGAAAGGTCATCAAGGGAGTCTAAAGACAGCATGGAAGGACCTCCCTCCATTGAAAATATGGCCACAATAAGTACAGGTCCAGCAGGAGCCCCTGGATACAACTGACAATGGGTACAATTTGGAAGTCGACAACATTGTGATGATAACAGGGACCAGTCAGGCTCAACCACATTCTAGGGGCTCCCACCCCTAGAATGCAACCTGGGAAAAGAAACCTAAAGCAGAGTGTTGTACACGCAGGTTGTCCAGGGCATCTCCTGTGAGATCTGCTCTGTAAATTAAGTACTCAGATAACCTTCTCACCCAAAAACCCACAACTCCACTTGCAAGTGCCACCAGAACATGTACTGATCCAGTCTCCGCTTGCCATGCAGGAAAGGAAACAGTCTGCTCTGCTGGAGGTCAGTCAAAAAGTGAATAAAGCTGTGTGAGTCAAAGGGAAAATGAAGAGGACAATGAAAGTAATCACAAACACAAGGTTGTTTAGGAGGAGGTCTCCTGCCCAGGAGGAAAGTGTACCCCCTTAAAAGGAGTGCTGATAGGGATGCAGCCTCCATGGACAAATTCTTAAAACATGGATGGAATTGGCATTGCCAAACACCTTGCATTATTTCAGTCCTGCTTGTATTAAAAAAAAAACCCACACTGATGAATAATTTGTGCAACAAGTCCTAAGAAGTGTAGCTAACATTTTTTAGGATATTAAGCCCACTGGATCTAATTCATATACCATGTTAATTTGTTAATTGCAATGCCAGGTAACGATGGCTGATTCAAAATGCTACACTTAAAAGATGAATTCTTTTGCATCCCACTGGAAAGGAATTACTAAATACAGTTTGCTTTTGAATGATGGGACTTCAATACAAAATAAACCATCCCATATTGCCAGACTCTCTCTTAGGGACTTAACATCTTCTATTTTGTTGAATGAGTGTCTAACAAAAGTCATCTGTGAGGGCTACAGCTGGACGAAGAACTCCTTTTGCAATATGCTTGGCCCTGCTTAGAGCCACGCCCAACCAAGAACCCCACCTTTCAAATACAATTGCTGCACTAAAGGCCCCACCTCATGTAGAGATGAGGCATCCACTACAAAGGCTCCATTTTGTAAAAAAAAAATAGTCACCTCTCTGGAATTCCAGATCAGCCATAAACATAAATTTCATGTCAGATCGAAAGCAGGCTGTATTAAGAATTCAAGGACATTACATGGATTCCTGGGAATTCATGATTCTGCCATATTTGGGTCCATTACATTAGACTAATAGCTAAATATCTGTGTGAAGTCCAAAAAGGATTAGAAATCAAACATTTGACTTCTACACCAGAAAGCCAAGCTACCTTGAAGTGGTGAGAACAAAGTCTCATGACAGTCCATGCCTTAGTCCTTCCTGACTCACAAAGACATTAAGATTATGTATGAATGAGAAACAAGGTGGACTTCTCATATGAACATTGGAGACACTGTGACCAGTAGTAGTATTTGTGAAAACAGCTTGACCACACCGAAAAAGAAGGGTCCACCTGCAGTCATGGCATGACTGCCCCTTGTGATTTAGTACAAGAGGTTGAGAAACTCACTCTAGAACAACCCATTACTTTGCTTGTTCCTCATTGAATCCTAGTGTCGCTCAAACAGAAGGATGGGTATTAGATGACTGCTGGAAATGTAGGGAGATTAAGTCATCCTATTAGACAATCCAAATGTCAATATCAAGAGAAATCATTCCCACCTTAAATCAAGCAACCCTGTTAATAAGGTGGTAATGGCCCAATACAGCATGAATGCTCAGGGAGCTCGGAGATTCTTCAGCAAGTGGCATTTGCTTCAGCAGCCTATCATTGAGTCAGACTGGGCCTCTTCACTAACAGAAGCAAGTTCATAGACAATGGCCAGTAGATAGCTAGATTAACTGCAGTGAAGGAAAATCAGATATTGAAAGCTGAAGCTTTGCTGCTAAAACATCAACCCATAAAGCCAAGCTCATTATTCTGACAAGGGCTCCCACTGACCAAAGAATAGAAGGTAAGCACTTACACTGACTCAAAATATACTCTCATGAGAGTATATCCACATGGAGCTATCTGGAAGGAAAGAGAGCCCTTACAATTAAGAACAATGGCATTAAGCATGCCTTTGGAAATACTGGCATTAATATAGGCTGTGGCTAATGGGGTGACCTGCATCCAGGCAGAACAGGTTCCTACTTATGAGGTGTGAGGTGCCTGGAAAAATAAAAATCTGAAATAATCAGTAAAAAACAGAGAAAGAGACAGACATTAGATTTAGGAAGCAGGGAGACTGATGGGTCATTCAGCCCTGATAGAAACTGGAACTGAACAACCAAAAGATGCCCCAATTCTTTATTTAAGGGGGAGTACAACAAAGGCAGGGACACAATTTCAGTGGAAAGAGTCTTGTTTCAGTGCTTGACAGGTTACGCACATGTCTGGGGTGGTGGCTGATCCTAAGTCTGTGAGCTGAGACAGGGTGCCAGCACAATCTGGGCCGTCTTGAACCATGGAATTACATCGAGGAATTCATAGAGAAGCAGCTTCCCTGCCTTAATGGCTCAAACAAACCCATAATTTATATAAGGTCTCCAACATGTGGTCATGCCAAAGCAGGTGGCAATCATGCACAATCCTGCTCATCAGAATACTGATATCTAGGTGGTCAGAGCAACCAAAAGGGAAAGAAAGAACAAACTCTTTATCAGGACCCTGAACTTTGACTTCAGTAAGACCAATAAAAACCTTACATTGATAAGAAAAAAAAAGGGAGCAAAGAAAGCTTTGACTTCTGGGATAACACTGCCAAGTGCAGAGAGACTCCCATGGGCTCACACTTCTGCCTGAAGCCTTGGACTGCTCTTTTTTTTTTTTTTTTTTTTTTTTTGCAGTACTGGGGATTGAACCCAGGACCTTGTGCTTGACAGGCAAGCACTCTACCAACTGAGCTATATCCCCAGCCCTTGGCCTGCTCTTGATAAAACACTTCCACTAGAGTGCTTACTGTGAGAAGGGAGCCTTGGTCAATTTCTTCTAGCCCACTGTTGAGGGTCATGCCTCCAACGGACTATTTAGCAAGGGATTCAGAACTGTGTCTTTTGCACTCAAACAATCCAAAGATTAAGGGGCAGTCTACCATAAGTTTATTATGTAAAAATATGATAATTCTATGATTGACAAGTATAGTTAACCCAAATGCCCTCTGTCATAGGAACCTGGAGATAATTGCTTGTACTGGTAGACACCATCTGTGTGGGTCTGACTTATTCTACCAGTAAAGAAAAGACTTCAGAAATAACTAGAGTCTACTGGAAGGAGCTGATACTAAGACATGGGCTCCCCTCCTCAAAGGAAAATTACAATAGACTATCTTTACTGCAAAACTGGCCCAACAAGAGAGCAAACATGGTATATACAATGGAAGTCACATACATTCTGGAGATCCCAATGTACAGGGAAAACAGAAATCACAACTTAAAAATAACAGGGCCTAAATTATGCCAAGAAACCCATGTATAGTGGGAATAGATGTCTATGGGGGAGGAAGGATAGTAGAATAAATAAGACATTATTACTATAGGATATACAACCAGAAGAATGAGAAGTTATACTCCATTAACGTATGATGTGTCAAAATGCAATCCACTGTCATGTATGATGAAATAGAATAATAAAAAAATAGATAGGTCTAAATTATGCCAAGAGACCCACCAGCTCTGGGAATAGGTGTCTGCCAAATGCTTTCTTCCAAAGGGTAGACATAGCACCAGGACTAAAATACTAAAATGAGCCCACAAAGAAACAATGTATTAGAGAACTTTTTTGTACCATGGTGGAGAGTAAAAAAGATGGCAATAGCAACCCCAACTCCAAAAAAAATCTAGTTCAAATAGTATGTACAACAATCACTCAAAGAAACTGCTACGTAAGAGTGTGCTGCTTCCACATCACCACCACGGCTGGAATTGCCCGTCTCTTCTAGAAAAAGATCCAAAAGGAAAAATTACAACAACAGGCAACAACCTTCCATTCTAGGAACCCTTTACCACCCAGTATGTGCAGTAAGCATCTTAGATGTAGTCGCCCAATTTTCCATAAAAATTTACTGTGGGGAAAATGAACATAACCCTTGCTGCTCTGTCACTGTGACTTATTTTTTCAATTACTTGTTTTCATCCTTTCCTTTCTCCCCCTCCCTAACCATGGGAGGAGAAAGGTTAACCTTCATCCTATCCTGGGCTAATTATCTCTCCTTAAGGTTTTGCACCACAGGATGCAAGACTTCAAGGCTGGCATCAGAAAATCTCAGAAATGGCTCTCTCAAGTATCCAAGTAAATTACAACTCCTAACTGGAAACAGCGAGAGGGCAGCCTTTTCACTCTAGGCCCATTGTTCCCCAGGGCAGTTAGAATCCAGCCTCTGGGACAGGAGTGCTCTCTCTTTCTTCACTAGCACAGTAAGAAAACTTATTTTTCATTTTCTCAAATCCTTGTCCTCATAACTGGAACAGCACTGGGGACAAGGAGAGAAAGCAAGTGCTTTTACTTAAATTCTTTACTAATCATGCAGATTCTCCAGGACATCAAAGAAATGAAGTGAAACTTCTTCAATAAATGCAGAATTTATTTCAGATTCATATCACTGTTGTACTTCTTACTATTAGAAATGCTCACAAGAGAACACTTAACTGTTTTGGAAAACCTGAAATAATATGGACAACTAGCTTAGAGCTTGTTTAAGTCATACTTCGATTTTAACAGAGGAAAGCTATTTCCCAAGACTTTCCCAAGCTGAGATGCTGCAAAGGGCAAACCCACACAGACATACAATGCACTTCAAACCCAAAATCAGTGGCTCTCAGCCCTGGAGAACAGTACAATCACATGGTGTGCTCTCAAAATTCTCAAACCCAACTTGGAATAAATAAATGAAACCTAAATTCCTGGAATAGTGGGACTAGGACATCAGTGTTTTTTTGTTGTGTTCTGTTTTTTGGTACTGGGGATTTAACCCTGGGGCACTTAACCACTGAGCCACATCCCCAGCCCTTTTTATATTTTATTTGGAGGCTAGGCTTTGCTGAGTTACTTATAGCCTCCCTAAGTTGCTGAGGCTGGCTTTGAATTTGCAATCCTTGTGCCTCAGCCTCCTAAATCACTGGGATTACTGGTGTGTGCCACCAAATTCCTATAATTTTAATGAAATTATGATATGCACCTAAACCTAAAAATTGCTGCTTTAAATGAATATTTTTTATAAACTATTTGCAAATATATTTAAGACATTTGCTCATGATTTGGGCCTTTGCTTACCCAATGTGTCAGTCAGTTCTTTATTACTATAAAAAATACCTGTGATAATCAACTGATATAGAGAAAAAATTACAATTTCAATCACAGTTCTGGAATTTCCAGTTGATAATTGATTGTCTTTGCAGCTTTGGGATGGAGGTAAGAGAACACATCATGGCAGAAACACAAGGCAAGGCAAAACTAATCACCTCATGTCAAGAAGTAAAAAAGCAAAGAAAACACCAGGAGTACATAGTCCCATTCATTTCCATGCTTTCCATTTAATGACCCAATGACCTTCCACTCAGCCTCAACTCATAAAGCTCCACCACCTCCCAACACCAGTACCCCTAGAACCAAGCCTTTAATGCATCAACTTTGGCACGGTTATCCAAACCACAAGACCTGCATTACCTCATTTCTATGCTCTTCATAAACTCCTCTTTGATAGCCACTTTTTTTCTCATGGAACTTAGTTCATATTTATTGAGATTAGACTATATACAGGGCACTGTGGTTGGTACTCTACTTATGATGAGCATCGTTGTGTGAAAAGAATTTTACTGGGAAAAATTTCAATCCAAAGAAAAGTTAAGCTGAGTATAGTGCTGCATGATTGCAATCCCAGCCACTCAGGAGGCTGAGGTAGGAGGAATGAGATTCAGACACCAGTCTCAGCAACTTAGTGAAAACCTGTCTCACAAGGAAAAAAATATATAATGGCTGGAGATGCAACTCAGCGGTAAAGCACTCTTGTACTGAAAGAAATAAAAATGAAAACAAGGCCACTTACAAAACTGGAGCCAAAATGAAAAGATACAGGTGACTACCCAAGGACACAGGACATAGATCAATTCCTCAGAATATTAAAATCCATAATATGAGCAAACTCTAAACACAAAAATCAAAAGGCTGCTGTTATACTAAGATACTGAGTTTTGCTGTGCAAATCAATCATATTTAACATTTACATTGATGAATGATGTGCATACCAAAATACACACAAAGCATCATGTGAAACTTCATGAATTTTCACACAATAAACACATTTATATAACAAAGGAAAAGAATCAGCCCCACTCAGGGTACACCAATAATCAATTTCTCCTACCATTATCCACAGAGGGAATGAAGATTTTAAAAACTAACATTGTAGATGAGACATTGATATTTATACAAATAGTTTATTACATAAATTTTTAAAAATATAAAATAAAGTGAATAGTACAATATACCTGCATCCAGATTCAACATTTGCTAATTAGATGCCATTTTTACTTCCCCTATGTGCCCCCGCCAAGCTCAACTTTTTTACTTTTGATGAGTTCAGATGTACACATATTGAGTGGATACATGATAGCTTGTTCATTCACTTGAGTATTGAAAAATATCTGGGTTAGTTCCTTTAGAACCACAGGGCCTTACCTATTCCTCAACAAATATCTTTTCAGTTTAATTTCTTTACAGTATTTAAATAGCAGAGCTTTTGATTTTTACTAGTTGCTTTAAAGATTACAACATGTATCTTAATGAATTATAATTTGCATAGTTATTATAGTATGAAAGTAATAACTGAAATATATAAAAATCTTAGACTTTTTCTTCTATCCTTTTGTGCAAGAATTACGTGTTATTTGTATAGAATGAATTTCACAGTACAGTGTTATAATTTTTGCTCTAAATTATCCAAGGTTTCAAAGAATTAAGAGAAAAATGCATTAATGGGTGGTTAAGAGAATTCACCTTAAGCTAGATAATATAATGTTCTCACTTGTTTCACCCACAAGTATTGTATTCCTCAGTGAGGACACCTACAGGAGCTGTTAACTACAGTACTTTACCCGTGACTTTCTACTGTTCACAATCCCCCTATATTTATTATTTGGAATGATTAATCTCCACTCTGTATTGTTCCTACCTTCCCTATATAATCATTTTATATGAATGTTTACTCACTGAATGTGCCTTATTTGAGTAATAGCAAACCAATATTGTCTTTATTAATTCTGTGTCCCACATTTTTAAAGCTTGGGTCACTGGGAGAGTTTGTTGCCATCTTCCCAACCTTCAACTTTTTTTTGTCCTTTATTTTTTATTTTATTTATTTATTTATTTATTTACCCTAAACAAAACTTGATGAGATATATTAATAAACTATATATAATTACATATAAATATGCCATTAATTATATAATCATGTATAATATAATTATGCATAATTTATACATAAATATAGAATATTCTGTAAGGTTTTTATTTACAAACAAGATAAAACAATAATATTTTCTAGAACTATTGTAGTTAAGTGGTGGAGTACTTGTTAAAAATGTGAAAAACTCTGTGTTTGAGGCTGGGATAAAATAAAATCACATCAGATAGATAAACAACATTGAAAAAGATGTGGAAGAAATGAATTATCATGAACTAAAGATGAAATGTAAGTTGTTGTTTTATATTTGTGGAAACTGACTATGAAGACACATGATACAAAATCAGCACAGACTTGTAAAAATGACTGCACACATGAACCATGAAAACGCATGAGGACACGGCAATAACCGGTTCAAACAATTAAAAGCCAAAGGATGGGGAAGAGAGTATACATTTAAGAAGAGACAAATAAGAAAGTGGAAAACCAATGCTTTCAAGTGCCCAGCCACATTTTTGGTCACATTACATTCAGTTTAAACATAGAAAACACCAGATAACTACTATAGAGCTGATACTTTATGTGCATGCATGGTTTAAAAGGAATTATGTAGAATTTACCAGAAAATTAAAATTTGCAGAAGAAAATAAAAGACTCAATTACACACACCATATGTAGATGATAAAACTCATCCTTACAAAGGTGATCATTTTCCTCTCAGTTAATTTTCAACATTATCCATTAAAATTTCAACCTGCTTTCTTTTAATGAAAGAGGAACAAAACTAAACACCCTCCAATACATCTACCAAGTGAAGTATATTTAAAATCAGCAAAAAAAACCCTTCAATTGGTAGGTGCAAAAGAAATAGCTATCATTACCTGATACTAATGTATATTATGAAAATGAAATACTGCATTAAAAACGACTAAGGATTTATAATACCAAAAAAAATCCATAGCTGAATCCACATGTATGTAAACTTTCTATTCTCAAGGGCAATAGAAAAGCCAATATGAATCCAAGATCTAGAATTACACTGAACTTGAATGGATGATCAGCTCAATCTAAAGACAGGTGCTGGGAACACAGTTCACTGGTAGAATGTGTGTGCAGAATGTGTAAGGTCTGGGTTCAAATCCCAGCACCACAATAAAGGCGGATATGATCTCTAGAAGGGCTCTGGATCTCCCAGCATACTCACCCCACACCTCCAACTGCTGCTGCAGACAACTGAGCTCCTACCTAGCTGGAATCATGATTTTAAAGAGGAAAATAAAGGCCTCTACTGGCAGCCTGAGTGGGAGTTGGACACTTCCTGAGCTCTCTCCCCAGTAATAACTCCAGTTCATCCTAGAAGGAGTTTGCCCGTGCACTGATAGACTCAACACCTCCTCTTCCAGGACTCCATCCTAACCTCCTGAGTTCTTTGAGCAAAGGTAACTGAGCATGTGCAAATCTCCATAAATCACTAACTAGTGGTTTTACATTGGTGTGCAAGTACTTCCTTAGGCTACCATCCCCACCAGCAGTGAGAAAAGGGTATAAAAAGCACAGATCCCCAAAAAAGTCACAGCATACTCTGCCACTGGCAACTTAACAGTCTGGGTTCTAACCTGCACCAGGGATTTAATGCACCAGTCAAATAGGAGACCTCCTGCAGCCTGAACAGGGCTGTTAAAATGGCCACAATTTAGAAGTTATAAGACAACAAGTGCTCCAGGGTATAGACATATGGAAAAAGGAAACCTTATAAAACATGGGTTAGAACATAAATTTTATACAGTTTTTAAAAAACTGAAAAAAAGCAGTATAAAGTTTCTTTAAAAAACTAAAAATCAAATTGCCATATGATCCAGTAACAATAATTATGGGTACACATCTAAAAGGACTGGAATCAGCATGTCAAAAAAAATGATGGTGCTCTCACTTTCACTGTAGTGCTATTCACAGTAGCTACCAAAAGAAACAACTGAAATGCCTTTGAGATGAAAACAAAAGCAGGGCAAGACATTCAGCTACTCCCCTGAAAGGCTCTACCCCAACACCTCCAACTGTTCTCTAGGAGCACAAGACCCAGGGAATGGTGTTTACCAGACACTGCAAGAGGCCTTAGACATGGAGCTGTAGCACCTTGTATAAGGCAATTTTGAAACCCAGGCCAGAAAAAGGTGGGAGGGTGGGATGAGGACACCTCACAGTGACATCTGCAGGGGTGAATCTCAACTCAAAAAATCAGGGTAATTTGAGCCTAGGAAAGACAAAGAAAGGGAAAAGCAGACACATTTTTCCCAAAAATGGTCAAGGAATTTTCTGTTTGCCTCTCACAAAAAAATGCCCAAAACAGAAAAATCTTTGAAAAGTTCCTTTCAGGACTGGAGTTTTTGCTCAGTAGTGGAGGGCTTGTCTACCACGTGTAAGGGAGGCAAAGGATTCCATCCCCAGCACCACATAAAAATATACTAAATAAATCAAATAAAGGTATTGTATCCATCTACAACTAAAAGTAGTTTTTTAAAAACTGCCATTCAGTACTTGGAGTTAAAAATTCGAAAAATACTGCGTCCACTTGGAATGCAGCATGGGAAACAAATAGTTCATAATTTGGAGAGAATTTGGCATTGAAATGTGGACTGGAAGCTGGAAATTTAGGAATTTATTCAGAGACCAATAAAGAGTGAGGCTGCAGGACAGGTTTCTTCCATATTTGAAATGCTATTTCCCATACATTTAGAAACCTCAGAAGAAAGGAGGAACTGGGGTCCCAATGAAAGAAGAGGCAGATAGGTAAAAGGGGTCAAAGTAGATAGGTCAAAGTAGATAGGTAATGGGGTCAGATAATGAAGATGGAGGCAGGTTTGGGTCTGGGAAGTTGAAAGCTGCCTCCGGGGTATTGAAATGCTAATACCTCCAGAGCCCTTCCTCCACCCTCACCAAGATTACCTGGCTCCTGCTCCAACCTGTTGCTAGGGCAACCGTCACAGGAATTATCCCTCCCTGCAGGGAGTGGTAAAAGTTGTTAATTAATGCCACCTGGGCTGCAACCCACCTGGATCCCTCTATTTGGCCCTTCCCCCTGCCCATCTCTTCTTACCTTTTGGCCTTCCCACTGGCATCTAGGGAGTCTATTCACATAGGCAGGAAGAAGAGAAGGAGGAAGAGGGCGGAGAACAAAGAAAATTTAAAATGTATAAAAGGAAAAGGATGCCCCCACGTCTGGGGATACCACATGGCAACTATGGTCCCCTTCTCCCTCCTGGGAGAAGAGGATGTTAGTATTATATAAATAGACATGCTATCTAGCTTCCCTTGTGCTTGGCTCATGTTCAAACTTCAACACCTGAGGAGCACAACTCACCACTGATAACTGCAGTATCACCAACAGACACGCTCTCCTTGTGCAGGAACTCTCCAAGCCCCTTTCCTGATGAGTGCCCCAACTGCCACCACACACCTGTGGCGATGCCAGGCTGCAGCCGTGCTAGTGCCCATAGGGCTTCAGTCAGGGCCTAAGGCAACCGTGCAGTGATCAGAGAGGGTGTGCTGAGTCCCAGCTGCTGCTGACCTAACTCCACCAGAATGGCCAGCTGTGGACTGAGCTGCCCTAGGAGGACATAGGGCTGCAGGCTATGGAGACCACAGTGGGTCGTTCCCTCCACCCCTTCCAGTTCCCTCCGTGGCCAGTCCCTCCGGGTCCAAACAGCCGTCCTCTCTCAAGAGGCCCACTACTCACTCACCATTTCTGGGCCTCAGGGAACCCAACCTTCTCCTGTGGGTTTTCTGGCTCCTCCGTGGTAAAGCCACATGGGCACCAGGAGCACAGGAGGGCACGTCTGCAAGGGGATCTGAAGAATGGTGCCTGCCTGAGACCAGAGTGGCTCTGGACGGTGGAAGCCCACCCCCTCTTCATGGCGGTGTGCGGATTGGATAGATCTCAGGCACACGCCCCTGATTGGACAGGACTAAGGGCCCACCTCCTGGGATGAAGCTCATTGAGCCAACATTCTGAGTGACAGTCGACTGTAAGCAACCAGAGAATGAATGAGAAGAGAATGACAGATTCTTGGTGACTTTTTTTTCCCTCCAATACTGTTATACTTCCCAAAAACATTCTCCAGTGCCACCATCAGGAGAGAGTCAGCCCTGCCCTAATCCCCCTCCCTATAGCCCCGCCCTAATCCTGTCCTGAGCCATATAAAAGTTGGCAATGACACAATTAACGTGCAATTTCCTGGCACCCCACTTTTAGGAGTAAGGGCAATTGTTGCTGGCCAACTAAAATACAGGCTTCTTTTGGCTTTACGTGATCGGCTTGGATGATTTTATTTTCTTTGGGTACAACATTTGGAGGCCCCAGCGAGATTTAAATTCTCCAAGCCCTCACGCCTAAATTGGCCTCCTGTGATGGTTGCCTGGGAGCCTCCACCCTGAGTAGAGGGGAGCTTCTGAGAGATGTGCCTCAGCCTCACTCTTGGAGGGACCCCAGCCCATCTTCAGGATGCCCTTCTGGACGAAGCCACCTGGTATCCTGTATGGGTGAGTCAAATTTCTGTATCTGGGGGACCTGGTCAGGCTGGACGCAGCCGCTTACCCCAGTCCCAGGTCAGGGCGAGACGTCGCTCCTGGCTCCTGGTAGGCCTCTTCGTGAGGCCTAGTCTGGTGAACCCTCTCGTGGGTTCAATCTGGTGGGCTCCCCTGTGGAGTCCAGTCTGGTGGGCCCCTCGTGGGCCCAATCTGGTAGGCGAAGGGGGCCTAATCTGGTTGGCCAATGTCTGCCTGTATTTGCTTTGTTAGTCTGGTCTGGGCTGCATGGGTGGCTGACGCGTAGCTGCTGTCAGGGGCTGGGTCCGCTCAGCCACAGCGTGGGTGGCTAAGGTGTAGCCTACGACAGGGGCGGTCTGACAGGGGCAGTCTGCTCGGCTGCCATGTGGCTGGCTGCCAGCACAGCCACCTGGGACCAGTCTGCTCAGCTACGGTGTGGCTGGCTGATGGGTAGCCACTGTCCGGGGCAGTTTCAAGGTTGATTGGTGCCTTCAGAGCATTGGGTGGCCACACCATCAGAACCGGATGCCTTACATTCAAATTTGGATTATGGCTTAAGCATTGCCTTTCAGCTAGTTCGGGAACTAGGAGAGGCTGCACCGGTTTGATGGCAAAGGCCAGACCCGACTTAAATGCAGTTCGCGCTGCTACCAATCCCTGGAGACTCAGGTAACTCTGCCAAAAGCCAGGGGCCGAGGGAGGGAGAAGATGGCTGGGGGCACCCGCCCTCTCACCCTCCCAAGGAGGAGAAGAAACCAGAACCAGGTCCAACACCCCCCCTAGTGTTACAACACCCCCACAGCGAATTGTTTTACAATATGTAAATGACATGTGCCTCCACCCAGGAGGAATAACAAAAGCCCATTACAGAGCTCTTAAGCATTCAAACCCTGTCCTGATAAAAATGGTTAAAGTGCATGAGATGTCAGGTTTCTGCTGGAACCAAATCTCAAGTAGAACTTAAATTGAAATGATTATAGAGGAAACAAAAAAACCAGTAGGAGACCAATTTCCAACCCAAGGAAAAAAACCCAAAAGAGTGTTTTATTTGAGAATACTTGTTCAGCTCATAAACTAATGGCCGGCTGAGTACTCAACTTAGATTTTTGAACATCTTGTTACATTGCAATGGAGAAAAACCTACGAGGCCTTTATTTAAATGTATATTGTGTCCAAAATTCATGTACATGTTATCAGAGATTAACATAGCGCTAAAAGAAAAACTGGATCCAGGTATATTTGATTCACGTGATTAAAAAGGTTCAGTTTAAATTCGGTAAATAAATGAAGGTAAAATATATCTAACCTCACAAATCTCTAGGTGGTCAATTAAAAAAGTGTTGATGTCTATAAAATGTGTAATATCAATTGTTTTTTTAGGACTTTTCCACAGGAAAGAGATGGCAAATACTATTCAAAATACGTGTCTGATCTTGGTTATTACAGTAAAATAAGTAAATTAGAGTTAATATATTACAACTTAAAGTCCATGGGGTGACATGCTTTAGCATTATTGGTGCTTTCATGGATTGGTAAATAAAGGGATTTGGAATTGTTTTGTATCATCCCTGAGAGCAAGGTTACTAAGTGAAATCCTAAGAATTTATCTAAATTCAGAAATTTCACAGGAGTTGTTTTAGAATACAAACAAGGAAGGAGTCAACAGATGGGAAAGGGAAAGTGCAAAGCTCTAGATATGAAAATACATTCAGTAAAAGGAAAAGGAAAATATTTTGGGTAAGAAAATCTGTGTGTAGGTAAAGGGCAAATTCCAACAAGTTTTTGTGTAACTAAGTAGTTATATGTATGTGAGACCATCAATTAGAAACTGTTTAAAGTTTTCCCCTAAGATCAAATGTTAATGGGCTAATATAAATCAAAGTGTAATCAATATGTTAAAATGACAAGGATTTCTTTAAGTTTTATTCTTTATTGTGGTTAAATAACTGGTAGGGTATTGTGCTATGTTGGAGAGCCTAGGGTTTTTTCCTTGAAAAACTAGGTTTGGTTGCTCTTTGTATATTCATGTGTCCATGTCTTCTGGGTACGCAGGTCTTTAGAGCAGGGAATTTGTCAGGCTGCTGTTCTCCAGGTTAGATTTGTCTGTGTTGGTTGTTTCAGGCTTGTGGGAATGGCAAATTTTATTGGGGATCATTTACTATTCTGTAACAGAACCTGATATCAATAGGGTATATGTAAATTTGCTACTTTTTAAATGCAAATGTGAGAGCCTGATTTGTTTAAAGGTTAATATCGTGAAACATAAAAAATATCTGGTCACTTTGCCACACAAAAGGAAAGTTAAAAGCTCTCAGCCTTTCCTTGATTTGTTTTAAATGCAATATGTTGTGTTAACAACTATTCACATAGATTCAGGAAACAATTCATATAAACTGTGTAAAATGATGTCCTAAGAGGAGGTAAAAATAACTTCAAACCTGGAGCACTCTGCCTAAGATTGTAAAAGGCCTTACCTGAAATAAGGGTCTGCCTCCCACCCTGCTACAAGTCAGAATGTTTCCAAAATAAGTCAGCTTTCAGCTCATTTAAAGTTATATTCAAAAGATTGTTTTTTGTTGTAGAATTACTGTGATATCAAATAGGAAATATATAACTCAGGCAGGATTTAGGATGACTATTACACAAATTAGATTGTTAATTCTATTTTTCCTTGCGAGCTCTGTAGCTGATACCTAATTAATGTTTTTAAGAAGAATACTAGGCCATCACCTATGAAATAGACGAGATAGTAACTGGTGAAACTGGCTTGCTGGATATTTAAGATCAAATTTAAGGATTGAGATTAAAACAAAGAGGCCAAGAAAACCAGTTTTGGTTCTTGCCCTCAGAGTCAGCCTGCATCCAGGGAATGAGAGAGCTTCTTGAACTTTGCAACTCCAGGTCAACACTGCTGCCCTTGCTGCTGCCAGAACTCAGAGTTTTCATCCATGCAGACACTGGGCAAAAGACACCGCCTGGGTCCTGTGCTGCACAGAAGGCATTGCTGTGTCCAGAGCCGAGGAAACACCGACTGCCATTGGTCTCCAGGTTGCGGGAACTGCCACAGCCAGAGCAAAGAAGTCACTGGGGCCCAGATGCCACCACCACCAGAGCTCGGAGCCATCCAGGACAGAACCCAGTCTGAGTGGACGCTTCTCAATAACCCCTACATTCCAGGCTTGTCCCCCAGGGTTGGAGATGCAGTGAAGATTGCTGAGAACAAGGAGGTGCAACAGTGGGCCAGACAGGCTTGGCTCCTGCCCTCCTGGGGCTGATGGGAGTGAGCAAGGACCAGCCCCCCCTTTGCCATGAATGGAAGCAAAGAGCTGCCAGCTGTCCACAAGGCAGAAGCCACTGTCTTGGAGCTGCTGGAATCCAGGAGGAGCTGCTGCCCTCCCCAGAATGCAGAGGCTGCTGATGAAGGAGCTGCTGAAATGCAGGAACTGCCACCACCCAAGCACAGGACTCTCAAATTCCCCACGAGTGACCCTGTGAGAACTCAGCTGACTCTTAAGAGACAGGAATAAATCAATTTGACCTGCTTGATCTTAAACACATAGCAAAACCGTTAAAACCAAACCAAACCATAGACATTCTCGGGCATTTAAAAGAAACAATAGTTTAATGTAACTTAAGATGAACTTGTGTTAGCCCCTAGAATAGGACTGGAGGCTACAAAAGAGAGATTCTTAGGCAAATGTACCTGATAACTCAAGTTCCCAAATAAAGGCCTCAACCTCTCCAGCCTTTGATAGGCCTTGTTATGGGAACAACTTCTCAGTTCTTCCACCTGGTGAGACATTGACTTCTACCATGTCATGATATTCTGTATTAATCTCATTTTGGTACTTATGTCATTTTGTTTCTCTCTCACAGAAGTGCCCACCCCAGATGACTTTACACCCTGCTCTTCCCAAGCAGACTTCTGCTCCTCATTGACCAGATTTCTAAAAGGAACTTCAAACTGCTTCCCCAGACTCTGCCCATTTCCAGCTCGAAGCAGCAAGAGCAGTGGGTGCCCCCTCTCCCTAATTAAGGACAGGCAGTTAGTGTAAAATAAGAAATCTGGTCAAACTGAGGAATGGAACCCATCAGAGTCTGGGAAGTTGGAAACAAAAACCACTAGTTTCCTCAACAAGGATTTGTTAATGTGGATAATACCAGTGGGGAATGTTATACTTCCCAAAAAGATTCTCCAGTGCCACCATCAGGAGAGAGTCAGCCCCATCCTAATCCCCACTCCCTATAGCCCTGCCCTAATCCCGTCCCGAGCCCTATAAAAATTGGCAATGACACAAAAAACGCGCAATTTCCCAGCACCCCGCTTTTAGGAGTAAGGGCAATTGTCGCTGGCCAACTAAAATAAAGGCTTCTTTTGGCTTTACGTGATTGGCTTGGATGATTTTATTTTCTTTGAGTACAACATTACTAGGGATTTAACCCAGGAAACTTTATCCCTGAGTTACATCTCCAGTTCCTTTAATTTTATTTTACTTTTTAAATTGTGAGACAAGGTCTTTTTTAGTTGCCCAGGCTGGCCTCTAATTTGAAATCGTGGGGATTCAGTCATGCCCCAACATGCCTATTTTCTTTTCCTTTTGAGGCTCTTAACTTTGAACCCATAGATTCAAATGGCAGCTATTTTGAAGCAAGCCCTTCACTGAGAAGTGGGATCTAACCTATCTAGGAAGATATTTGCATTTAACCTTGTCTTATATCACCTTGATCATATCGCTTTATTAATTAACGTGTATGTATTCTTTGTGAATGTAAATGATATAACAATTTAATTCTTTAAGTTTTCTGCTTTCTGGACTTATTGTTGTACCCAATGAAGAAGAGATCATCCAAATGAGTCACCTAAAGCCAAAAGAAGCCTTTATTTTTTTAGCTGGCCAGTGATGGTCGCCCTTACACCTAAAAGCGGGGTGCCAGGGTATCGAGCAGTAGTTCTTTATCGACAGTATTTATGGGGAGGGGAAGGGATTAGGGTGGGTCTATAGGGAGGGAAGGGATTCTACAGGAATGGAAAGGAATTTGGGTGGGCTACAGGAAGTGAAAAGAATTTGGGTGGGTCTACAGGGAGGGAAGGGATTAGGGCGGGTCTATAGGGAGGAGAGGGATTAGGGTGGGGCTGACTCTCCTGATGGTGCTGGAGAATTCCCCTGGGGAGCACAACATTTTAATCTGTTTTCTGTTGCTATAACATTATCAGGAGTTATATTGAGCTTTGAACTGGGAAACAATACCCTAACACAGCAATGTCCAAAATGAGCAAAATGTGAGTCTCAAGTGTAATTGAAGATTTTCTAATATTCACATTGAAAATTCAAAATAGCTGGGCGTGGTTTATGTCAGTAATCCCAGTGACTCAGGAGGCAGAGGCAGGAGTATCGCAGGTTCAAAGCCAGCCTCAGCAACTAAGTGAGGCCCTAAGCAATATATACAGTATATTATCATTTGTAACCAATATAAAATTATTAATGAAGTGTATATATTTTTGGAGCTATATCTTCAAAACTCACTGTATTTTAAGGCGCCAACACACCTCAATTCACAATAGCCACATTCCAGCTTACAGAGCTATGGCTACTTTGACTTCAGAGAGAAGAAGGTTCTGACGGCCTTCTTTTCATCCCACAGGGAAAGAATACCTTTCTTTACTAATATTTCTCCTCAGAGCAAAAACCCAGGAAAGACTCTACCTTCAGAAACAGCAAGAAGCTTCAACCAGAAAGTGTCCAAATCAGGCCACTATTTCTCCCCTGATGCAGGGCACAAAGCCATTTCCTTTTCAAATATCACACAGAAAACAAAAGAGTTGGGTGTCCTGAAAGGTGGGGGTCACATAGATTTAGATCTTTCAACAGCAAGGCTCTATTTCAAGAAGATTAAAGGAAATCTTATTTTGCAAATTGGACCTAATGACCAGGCTGTGAGGTCTGTTTCCTCCAGTGATATGGGCAACGTGAGAGTTTTAGAACCAATCATAGGCTTATATGATCTGCATATATTTCTTGGATTGTGGCACTTTTTCAGAGCATCATCACTAGATCAATACTTAGTGATCTTCTCCAGTGGGAATAATATCCTCAAGTGAATGCCTCTGTAGCTTCTGGGAAGCTCTTGGAAAATTTTGGGAAAATGAATTTAGAAAACCAAGAAACAGCAATATATTTTATTTCCTCATGACAACAGAAATTTGAAAACTGGTATAGTGCACTCACAGGAGAGATGAGAGAAATCCTGCTGTAGAAACTGTGAAGAGGGGCCTCATCTGTATCACAGCAATGATACAATCTGAATCATTAAGAAAGTATATGATGTCATAGAGAAAGTCAGTATTTTAAACCATAGATCAAATGATTCATTAAATCTCCCTTGTGAAAACATCACCCAGGAACATATCTACAAAGGAGTGTCAAGGCCTCTGCAGCTTGCTTCAGCTCTGAGGGGTTGTAAGTAGTCTACAACTAGCAGGAGATTGAAGAAAGGTGGCCCTTATGCCTTAATGGAATGCACTCTCAGACATAAGTGCAAGGAATTGATGTAAATACATTTGTAGGGAATTATCTCCGAATATGAGCTATGGTGAAAACATCACAAGGAATGAAAATACTGGATACCACACACACAAACACACACACACAGACATATGCATATATAATTTTGAATAAAATAAATACTGACAGAAGCCAGTGGTATGTAGGGATTACACATAAAGAAAGGTTAAAAAAAACGAGAGGGTATTTTAAGAGAAAAATAAATTCATAACAATGAGGCATGAAGTAACATGGGAGTGAGCTAGTTCATTCAGGTCACCATGATGGTCAGTGGTGGAGATGAAAACTGAGCGCCATCTGTCTACTTCCAGAGCTCCCATGTATCCAAAAAAACAGATCCTTAAGACCATGTGCAACTTTGGGAAAGCTATTGTTTTTTTACATAGATTTTGTAACCTGTGACTTTCCTGAATTTGTTTTCCCTAGCAGTGTTCTGGTGGAGGTTTTTGAAACTTCTAAGTATGCAATCATATCATCAACACTGATCATTTGATTTCTTCCCTTCCTATCTTTATCCCTTTTATTTCCTTCTCTTGTCTAACTACTCTGGCTAGAATTTCCAATGCTCTATTAAATAGGAATGGTGAGAATGGACATGCTTGTCTTGTTTCAGATTTTAAAGAAAATGCTTCCTGATTGTCCCTGTTCAGTATGATGATGGCCTTGAATTTTTCATAGGTAGCCTTTATGATGGTAAGGTAAATTCTTTCTACAACTAGTTTCTCTAGTATTTTAAACATGGAAATGCACTAGACTTTGTTAACTGCTTTTTCTGAATCTACTGAGATGATGCTATGTGCTTTTAGTCCTTAATTCTCTTTATGTGGTGAATTACATTTATTGATTTTCATATGTTAGATCATCTTCACATCCATGGATAAAACCAACAAGGTCATGACAAATAATCTTCTTAACATCGAATATGATTGAACAATACCTTTTTGGATGATGAATGGATAACAGAGGAAAACAGGAAAGAAATTTTTTAAATTCTTATAATCAAATAAAAAGAGTGATAAAACATATGAGAATCTATAGGACACTATGAAGGCTTTTATAAGAGGAAAGTTTACCTAAAAAAATCAGAAAGATCCCATATCAACAAGCTAGTGATGCACCACAAGGCCCTTATAAAACAATAAGAAATCAGTTCCAAAACCAGTTGACTATGACTTTTCAATATTTTATTAATGGGCTGGGGATATAGCTCAGTTGGTAGAGTGCTTGTCTAGCAAGCACAAGACCCTGGGTTCGATCCCCAGCACCAAATAATAATAACAATAATAATAATAATAATTAATAATTTTGCATCTAATTTCATCAGGAATATTGGTCTGTCCTTTTCTTGATGTTGTTATGGGGGCGCAACTTAAGAATAGACCAAACACTACTGAGAAGTACAAATTTAAGAGTCTTTATTAAGGTAACCAGCTGACCATCTCACACAATGCCCAAAAATGGCTATTGGGAGAACATTCCCAACCATAGGGTTGCAGGGGTTTTTATACCATAAATCAGTATATCAATCGTAAGTGTCTGTTGCTATGATTCAAAATTACAAACTAACATTATGGGATCTGAAATCATTAGTAGAGGGGGAAGTAAGTCAAAATGACTTTACTTAGGTACAAACTAAAGAATGGTTACAAACATCTAAACAATCATTGTTGACATCACTGTTAACGTGGTACATTGTTTAGGAAACTAGGAATTAAAAAGAGAACAATTTTTCATTATACAAGAATTGCCATTTTGTCATTTTGTATTGCCAAACAAGTCATGGGAAGCAACTGTTGAAGGGTACAGAGGTGGGGCGTTCCCATGGGAGAAGCATATCCTATATAACCTGGAGTCTCAGAGCAAAATGGAGTCTGTTTAGTCATTGCCCATATAGTCTGGCCTAGAACATTCCTATGGAGCCAAATATGTCAAACCGTCACAATGTGTCCTTACCTGGTTTGGGTACCAGGATGAAAGTAGATTCATAGAATTAATTTGAATATACCAACCCCTTTCTATTTCCTGGAATAATTTGAGGAGTGTTGGCATGATTTCTTCTTTCAAGGTCTCGTGGAATTCAGCTGAGAAACTCTCTGGTCCTTGGCTTTTCCTGTTGGAACACTTTTTATGACTGTTTTTACCTCATGGCTCCTTATTGTTTCCTTGAGGTTTTCTATAAATTCTTGATTCAGTTTCAGCAGGTTATATGTGTTAGAGATGTATCCATTTCCTCTAGATGTTCCAATTTATTAGAGTATTAGTTTTCAAAATAGTTCCTAATGATCCCCTAGATTTTTATGATGTCCGTGGTGATTTTCTCTTTTTCATCTCTAATTATAAGAATTTGGGTTTTCTTTTTTCCTTTTGCTAAGTTAGGCTAAGGATTTATCTATTTTCTTTATCTTTTTAAATCACATATATATATATACATACATATGTATATATGTATATATATATATATTTTTTTTAATAGTACCAGGTACTGAACCCAGGGGGATGTAACCATTAAGGTATATCCCCATAACTTTTTTATTTCATTTGAGACAGTGTCTTGTTCAGTTAGTCAGGGCCTCTCTAAGTTGCTGCTGCTGACTTTGAACTTTTGATCCTCCAGCTCAGCCTCCCAAGAAGAACCAAATCTAAGTTCCATTCATGCTTTGTATTTTTTTATTATCTATTTTATCTACTTTGGTTCTGATTTTAATTATTTCCTTTTTCAGGTTCTGTAGTTGGTTTGTTCTTGTTTTAAAAATGTCTTTGCTGGGGCTGGGGATATAATATAGCTCAGTTGGTAGAGTGCTTGCCTTGCAAGCACAAGGCCCTGGGTTCAATCCCCAGCACCGCAAAAAAAAAAAAAAAAAAAAAAAAAGTCTTTGTTATGGGCTGCAACTTAATATCAGACCATTCACCACTGAGAAGTCCAAATTTGAGAATCTTTATTAAGCTGGCTGGCTGACTGTCTCACACAATGCCCCAAAAATGGCCATTGGGAGAATAACTCTGACCATAGGGTTACAGGGGTTCTTTTCCCAATAATCATAAGTGTCTGTTGCTATGATTCAAAATGAGAAACTTACATCATGAAATCATTAGCAGAGGGGGAAGTGGGTCAAAATGACCTTTACCTAGGTACAAACTAAAGAATGGTTACTAACATAGGAATCAAAAGAGAACAATTTTTCATCATATAAGAATCGCCATTTTGCATTGTTAAACATGTCATGCTAAGTGACTGAGGTGGGGTGTTCCCATGGGAGAAGCTAAGCAATTGTGTTTTTTTTTTTTATTCTTTTATTTACTTATTGATTCATTGAACACAAATGGAGTACAGCTATTGTTTCACTGGTTGTACACAAAGTAGAGTCACACCATCTGTGCATTCATGCATGTATACAGGGCAATGGTATCTGTCACACATTCTGTTATTAATTTTACCCCCCACCCACCCCCACCCCTCCCTTCCCTCTATGCTAGCTATCTTTCCTCCATTCTTGCCATCTTTCCCACCCACATTATGCATCATCATTCATATATCAGAGAGACCATTCGGCTTTTGGATTTTTGGGATTGGCTGATCTCACTTAGCATAAGATTTTCCAACATCATCCATTTACCTACAAATACCATAATTTTATTCTTCTTTATGGCTGAGTAATATTCCATTGTGTATATATACCACAGTTTCTTTATCCATTCATCTACTGAAGGGCATCTAGGTTGATTCCATAATCTAGCTATTGTGAATTGAGCAGCTATGAACATTGATGTGGCTGCATCACTGAGGCAATCTGATTTTAAGTCCTTTGGGTATAAGCCAAGGAGTGGGATAGCAGGGTCAAATGGTGGATCCATTCCAAGTTTTCTAAGGAATCTCCACACTGCTTTCCAGAGTGGCTGCACCAACTTGCACTCCCACCAGCAATGTATGAGTGTACCCTTTTCCCCACATCCTCGCCAACACCTGTTGTTGCCTATGTTCTTGATAAAAGACATTCTAATTGGGGTAAGATGAAATCTTAAGGTGGTTTTGATTTGCATTTCTCTTATAACGAGTGATGTTGAACATTTTTTCATAAATCTGTTGATTGCTTGTAGATCTTCCTCTGTAAAGTGTCTGTTCATTTCCTTGGCCCATTTATTGATTGGGTTATTGGTGTTCGTGGTGTAAAGATTTTTGAGTACTTGGTAGATTCTGGAGATTAGTGCTCTGTCCGAAGTGTGTGTGGCAAAGATTTTCTCCCACTCTGAAGGCTCTCTCTTCACATTGCTAAGCAATTGTTGATAGGTACAGAGGTGGGGCATTCCCATGGGAGAAGCATACCTATATAACCTGGAGTCTCAGAGCAAAATGGAGTCTGTTTAGTCATTGCCCTTATAGCCTTGCCTGTAACATTTCTATGGAGCCAAATTTGTCAGCCCATCACATTCCCCACTTGTTTTATGTACATAATCAAATCATTGATTATAGGTGATAATAGTGGGTGTGTAACACCATTAGCTTAACAGATTGGATTTTATTTTTAATATATTTAAACAGCTTATCATGCATGGCCCAATTAAAAGTCCCAACATAATTAGAATGAGAGGTCCCGCCATTGTGGTTATTAAAGTAGTTAACCAGGGGGACCAAGAGAACATATTTTGGTATCAATTTGCCTCAGGTTTTCAGTTTTTTCTCCCTTTTTTGAGTCTTTTTTAATCAAAGATAAACTATCATGAATGACACCTGAATGGTTAGTATAGAAATAATAGGTCTCCTCTAAGGCCATACATAATTCTCCTTGCTATAAAGACAGTATATTTAACCTTCTTTTGTAAAAGTTCCTCAGCAAGTGAATCAGGGGAATATTTTAAGTGTTTTTTAAATTCACTTAAGTCCAGATCTGTTCATCTAGTTAAAGTTTTGAAATTTTGGTTTCCTGTAATGAGGGTAGTGGTCCCTACAGCTGTGGATCCAGTTATGCTTATTTCAACTAGGAGGGGAATTAAGACAGGGGCCACTTGTTTAGATATTAGCCTTTTTCCCCTCTCCATCATAATAGCACACCTGGAGAATGACGTTAACAGTGACACGGAATTCATCCCATTCAGTAATCTCAAAAAAGCTAAAGGGACAGGCACAGAGTTACTCCTGATGTAGTCCAAACAAGAGAAAAAACATGATTAACATTTTCAGTCTTATCTTTAGATGGTGGTTGGTGTCTCTGAGAGCTGTCCATTTTTTCTGTTGTCTTGACTCAGATGTGATAAATCCATGTTGTGAGTGAGTTCCCCTCCACTTCAGCTGAGCGTTAATTCTTCTTTCTGGAACCATTTGATGTAGACGTAGTCTCCTGGTTGGAATGGGTGCTGGAAATCAGCGGTCTCTTGGGGCTGGTTCTCTCATAAGTTGAGCCTGCTGGAGGGACTTAACAACAGGTTGGAACAGTAGCAGGTTATCTTGGTAAGGGTGGAGGAAGGGTTCTGGAAACATTAACTTTTTAATTTCTCAGAGGTTGTTTGCCTCCAACTTTCTGGACCAACCTGGCCTTTATTTTTGTGATTCAACCCAATTACCTATCTATATTGACTGTCTTTTTAATTTTTTATTACCCTTTTAATTTTAGGGACTTCTTACTCCTGCAGGGAAAAAGGGCCATGACCACTCTTGCTGCTTCAAGATGAGAAGGGGCAACATGGGGTGGGGCAAGAAGTTTGAAGTCCCTTTTTAGAATTTGGATCTATCTAAGGGTAAAAGTCTGGTTCTATGAAAGAAACAAGAAAACATAAGTACTAAATAAATAGCATCTGGAACATGTCAATGGATATCATGAAGATGATAAAAATTAATAATCTCTTACTAGGAGGTGGAAGAGCTGAGACATTGTTCCCATAATTAGGCTTAACAAAACCTAACAAGGCTGGAGAGGAAAAGGCCTTTATTTGTAAATCTTTAACACTGTCGGAGTTATCAGAAATGTAAACACAATATTTAGTTAAGTTACCTAATGTCATTTGATTTTTGTAAAATATCTTTCTATTGGCATGACCTCTATGTTAAATAGAGGTCCCTTTATTTTTGTTCCTTAGGGCTAGAGAATCATACAGGCAAGTCTTGATTAAGTCTACCTGTATCAGAGGTTAGGAAGATTTGTAGGCCTTAAACTGACTAAAACTTATAACTCTGGCAGTTTCTTTTGATAGTTATCAGGCATTTTTTTTGTCTAAGAATCCTTTTTGTCACCTCCAGTTTAGTTTTAATAACCATTGTTTTCTTTTTAAAATGTCCAAGAATGACTGTTTTATTTTAACTATTTTTGCTAGTTGTTTAAGATCAAGTTGGTCAAATAGACCTTGTTCCTATCTGTTAAGAGTGAGTTGAGTTCCCACAGGGGTCACTCATGGGGAACTTGAGAGCAGCTTCTTAGCTTCTTTAGTGCCGTTTGCTAGGTAGGGTCTCCTTGATGAGGTGACTTCCTTTGGAGCATTAGGGATGTCTTCCTTTTCCAAGGACCCACCTCTGCAGCAGGTGTACTGATTGGCTTTTTATCCTCTAGTGGTTTCATCAATCTCCCTGATGGGGAGGTCACATGGCCCAGAGTTGCAAAGCTCTTTAGAGAAGTTCTCTTGTTCCCTGCATTCAGGTTGACTCTGAGGGCAAGAGCCAAATATTGGTTTTCTTGGCCCCTTTATTTTAATATTAATCTTTAAGTTTTGATCTTAAACATCCAGCAAGTCAGTTTCACCAGTCATACAGTAAGAGTACTGGGCTTTAACTTTAATGTCTGTGACTTTATAGTTATTTACTTATCCATTTGGGGTGGGGGAGGTGGTGCTGGGGATTGAACCCAGAGCCTTGTGCTTGCAAGACAAGCACTTTACCAACTGAGCTATATCCCCAGCTCTAGTATTCATTTTTATTTAATTGGGGTCTATATCATCTGTCCTATAGGTGTCAGCTTTTTATCTCTAATTTGTTCTTGAAGCAGTTCTTCTACAAAACATTAATCAGTCAATAGTTACAGAGTTTACAAGGAAAATACAAAATGGAATTACCAACAGTAAAAACATATTTAGTTGTGTAAGAGCTTAAATTTTGGCTGAGCTATGTATTATATCTCCTGTTTGAGATCACAGTAATTTTACAACCAAAAAACAATCTTTTGAATTTAACTTTAAATGAGCTGAATTCTGGCTTATTTTGGAGCTATTGTAACATGTAGTAAGGTGGGAGGCAGAGCCTTATCTCAGGTAAGGTGGGGCTTTTCATAAGTCTTAGGTGAAGTGGTCTAGTTCTGAAGCTGATCTTTGCCTCTTTTTTTAAATGTCATTTTACAAAGTTTACATATACTGTTTCCTAAGTCCATATGAATGTTAGTACAATATGATACTACATCTAAAACATGAATCAAAGAAAGCTGAGATAGCTTTTAACTTTCCTTTCGTGTAGTAAAGTGGCAAAGTGTTTTCCTGTTTCATAACATTAACCATCAAACAGATCAGGTTCTTATTATATTTTAGAAATACATTTACATTTTTATCCTAGTGTAAAAGGCAACATAAGTTTCAGGTTCAGTTACAGAACATTAAATGATAAAAATAACAGTTGCTGTTTAACCAGAGTTGCACAAACTCCCAATTTTTCAGATTAGTTATTCTAGAGAATAAAACTTAACAGATATAATAATCAGAGTAAATTAATTTTTTAAGAACTATTGGTTATTTTAGTATATATACTGAACTTTGGTTTATATCAGTACTAATTTTATAAGTTTAAAATCACCTTTACAGACAAGTTTAGTTTGGGGACTAGCAGGTTGATATATTTTCTGTTTTAAAAACTTGTATTTGACCTTAGGGGGAAAAAAACCTTGAAAAATTTTAACTGTTTTGTTCCTTATAATCTCTTAATGAGATCTTCTTTCTGTTTACTTAGATGTATTGCAGCTTTATTTTGTCACATAAAGACCTTTTTTTTTTAACCTAGAAACATTTTTTACTAAATATATTTTTACACCTAGAACCTTTTAATTTTTTAAATTTGTTTTTTGTTTGTTTCTTTCTTTTTTTAAATTTGTTTATTTTGATTCATTGTACACGAATGAAGTACAGCTGTTCTTCCTCTGATTGTACACAACGTAGTGTCACCCCTTCTGTGCATTCATATATGTACACAGGGCAATGGTATCTGTCACACATTCTGTTAT
>JAJEJO010003176.1:0-40104 GCA_020662805.1 Glaucomys volans | reverse complement strand
CTTAGCACTGCTTTCATAGTATCCCAGAGATTTTGATATGTTGTAATCTTTGTTCTCATTGACTTCTAAGAATCTTTTAATTTCCCCCCTAATGTCTTCTGTTATCCATGTATCATTCAATAGCATAGTATTTAATCTCCAGGTCTTGGAGTAGTTTCTGTTTTTAACTTTATCATTTGATATCTAATTTCATTCCATTATGATCTGATAGTATACAAGGTAGTATCTCTATGTTTTTGCATTTTCTAAGAGTAGCTTTGTGGCGTAAAATATGGTTTATTTTAGAGAAGCCACCATGAGCTGCTGAGAAGAAAGTGTATTCGCTTTTTGATGGATGGAATATTCTATATATGTCTGTTAAGTCCAAATTAGCGATTGTGTCATTGAGTCCTATGGTTTCTTTGTTCAAGTTTTGCTTGGAAGGTCTGTCCAACGGTGAGAGAAGAGTGTTAAAGTCCCCCAGTATTATTGTATTTTGGTCTCTTTGATTCCTGAAATTGAGAAGGATCTGATTGATGTACATGGATGCACCATTGTTTGGTGCATAAATATTTAGGATTGTTATATCTTGCTGATTTATGCTTCCTTTAAGCAGTATGAAATGTCCTTCTTTATCCCTTCTGACTAACTTTGGCTTGAAGTCTGCTTTATCTGAAATGAGGATTGAAACCCCTGCTTTTTTACTCAGTCCATGTGCATGGTCTGTTTTTTCCCAACCTTTCACCTTTAGTCTGTGGGCATGTTTTTCTATGAGATGAGTCTCTTGAAGGCAGCATATTGTTGGGTCTTTCTTTTTAATCCAATCTGCCAGTCTATGTCTTTTGATTGATGAGTTTAGGCCATTTACATTAAGGGTTATTATTGAGATACGACTTGTATTTCCTGTCATTTTAGCTTTTTTAGGGTTTTTAGCTTAACTTTGTTTCTCCTTTGATTGACTCTTTCTTTAGGGTAGTTCCTCCCCATGTTGACTGAGATTGTTGTTTTTCGTTTCTTCCTCTTCAAATATTTTGTTGAGAATGTTCTGTAGGGCAGGCTTTCTCTTTGTGAATTCTTTAAGCTTTTGTTTATCATGGAAGGATTTTATTTCATCATCAAATCTGAAGGTAAGTTTTGCTGGGTATAAGATTCTTGGTTGGCATCCATTTTCTTTCAGAGCTTGAAATATGTTGTTCCAGGCCCTTCTTGCTTTTAGGGTCTGGGCTAAGAAACCTGCTGATATCTGTATTGGTTTCCCCCCTGTAGGTAATCTGATGCTTTTCTCTCACAGCCTTTAAAATTCTATCTTTGTTTTGTATGTTAGGTATTTTCATTATAGTGTGCCTTGGTGTGGATCTGTTGTAATTCTGTGCGTTTGGTGTCCTGTAAGCTTCTTGTAATTGATTTTCCATCTCATTCATTATATTTGGGAAATTTTCTGATAATATTTCCCTGAAAAGATTATTCATACCCTTGGTTTGTATCTCTTTGTCTTCCTCAATCCCAATAACTCTTAAATTTGGCCTTTCCATGATGTCCCATATTTCTTAGAGGTTTCGTTCATGATTCCTAACCATCTTCTCTGTTTGTTCGACTTTGTTTTCAAGATTAAATATTTTGTCTTCATTGTCTGAGGTTCTGTCTTCCAAGTGATCTATTCTGGTAATTATGCTTTCTATTAAGTTTTTAACTTGGTTTATTGTTTCCTTCATTTCCTTGTTTCCTTCATGGATTTCTGTTTGTTTTTTTCTCAGAATTTCTATCTCTTTATTGAATGGTATTTTGCTTCCTGCAATTTCTCTATTAGCTGATTATTCATAACCTGAATCTGCTCTCTCATCACATCATTCTCTTCTCGGATCATTTTAATTATGAACATTCTGAACTCCCTTTCTGTCATTCCTTCTACCATGCTGTCTTTGGGTTCTCTTGATATATCATCTAGGTTTGTTTGGGACACTTTCTTCCCATGTTTTCTCATGTTGCTCATGTATCTTCCCCTCTAGTAGTGCAAATCAGAGGGATTGTGATTTCCCTGTAAAGACTTAAAGTGTCCCTGCAGATTTCCAGTAACTCACCTGATGTTTGAGAGATTCTTGATCAAGCGGTGACCCAAGAAAGGTGCTGTCCCACTACCTCCAGGTTGGGAATGATCAATGCTTCTGGGCAGAGGCAGCCTGGTGTTGATAGACAATCAGATACAGCAAGGTGCTAGACCCTGGGCCAGGGTGTGGACCTGGGCACTAGACCAAGTTGGGGTGGGGGCACAGAACTGTGCTCAGTGATGGAGACACTGGGCTTGAGAGCCCAGGCAGGCCTGAGCTCCTCGCTGGGGCTCAGTCAGTGGCAGGTAGTCGCTCTCTGCCAGGGAAGCTGTAAAATAGTGCTGAAGGGCCAAGCTCCCCACTGGAGCTGGCGACTCCCTCTGCTCCAGGCCAGATCTCTCTAGGAGCCATTGTGCCCTGGCGCCACCGGACTAATTTTTTAAATTTGTTGATTCCTTTTTTAATACTTCTGAAACAATCCTTGTAAATTTCTGACGTTAGATAAATTACTCTATTTTAACAAGATAAAATGCTTTATGTTATTTATATAACTGTATTTGAAATCTGGTTGAACCCTTTGGATCCTTTATATAGAATAATAACTGTTGAGATATTTAGTAACCTTGTTTTTAGTGATAACATAAAGTAATTTTTTTTTTTCTTGTGGTGCTGGGGATTGAACCCAGGGCCTTGTGCTTGTGAGGCAAACACTCTACCAACTGAGCTATATCCCCAGCCCAACATAAAGTAATTTTAAACCCTCTTTTTATTTACTAATTTAGGAAAACACCAAAACTGTTTTAAGTATGCTATCCTATGGAATTGAAGGAATTAAGAGTACTTGATGTTGTATTTAATAGTTAGCTTTTTAACTCTCTAAACCAAATAGATGTTTCTAACAAACATATCCATGATCAATCCCATGAATGTCAAATCTAAATTACTTAATTTTTTTAAACTAAGATATCAGAGGCATGTATTGGGCAGCATCAGTCATTTCTTCCCTGTTGAAGAAAAGTCTAGAAACAGTGGATTTTAGACTTTTTTTTTTTTTTTTTGGTACTGGGGATTGAACCCAGGGCACTCCACCACTGAGCCACATCCCCAGCCCTATTTTGTATTTCATTTAGAGACAGGGTCTCACTGAGTTGCTTAGAGCCTCGCTGAATTGCTGAGGTTGGCTTTGAACTCGCGATCCTCCTGCCTCAGCCTCCCAAGTGCTGGGATTACAGGCATGTGCCACTATGCCCGGCTGGATATTAGACATTTTAGAAAATTAATATTTTATTATTTTTTTGACCACCTGGAAACAAAACTGTGTTAATAACTTGAAAGCCATACTTTTGTTTACCCAATTTAAATATCTTTTAAATTATGTGAAGCAAAGGCATTTGGATCCATTTTCAAATTTTAATTTATGAGCTCATATGTCAATTTTGGAACCAAACATATGTAGATGTGACAATACACCCATATATATGCACATAAAACCAACAGATGGACTAGGGTTTATTTTTTAAATAAAAGGCTTACTTTTTAAAAACCCCATTAGATTGAGATTTAACCTTTATAAATTGGCCTCTGAATGAAACAGAGTATTAGAAAGACTTTATAGTTGGATAAAATAGGTCTGATCAAAAACTAACCTAGGTGCACCAGGTTTTGAATTCTGAATTCAAAAAATAGAATCTTAAGTCTTTTTGGCTTCCATCCTGAGGTGGGCATGCTCATCAGAGATGAAAAGAATTAAGAGAATATAGACAAAGATTATGTCCTCTCCCTGCCTGAAGGAGTTTTCTGAAGAGACAGCAAGGGAGCTTGCTTCCATTGGTCTCCTTGGGAGAGTTCCCTCAGGTTGGGGTCTTGTTCTAAACTGGTTTTTCTGGTCTCTTGGATGGCAGCCATCAAAATGTTAGCCTGACATTTTGGTGGACCAACTCCAATAGTTAGGAGTTCCTGTTGGCAGCATTTTACATTTTAATGTAAGCTTTAGTGAACATGGTTAAAAACATTTTTAATAATAATTAATAATTTTTTTCCGAATTTGAATATAAGACATTTGATTAGGATGTTCAGGCTGCCCAAAGACAATTTGGTGGTTCCCTGAGGGGGGCCATCTGACCGTGAAAGTTGGCTATTCTCTCTCACAGAATTTAAAGAGAGAAAGGACGTCACAGCACGTCTGGTAGTCAGCGGCCCTTCTCTGGAATTCCTGAAAACTGGTCAATATGCATTGAAGGGGGTACATGACAAACACAAGGGAGACTGACCCATGTCCACACTTAAGGGCAACAAAAAACAACAAAAGATGAACAAACACAGAACAGGTAAGACACCACAGACAATGACAAGTAGCCACTGCAGATTCCTGACCAGAAGGCCTGGGCAACGTCTTGCCACAGTCCCAACGCAGGAAGTAATGCTGCATCCATCTTTCCTCAGAGTCCCCCGACACGGATCCGCCAGAAACAGACTTACCAGGTCCCCAGGGCACAGAAACAGGTGACTCTCTAGGAGAATTTAGTTCAGTCCTCAGGTAGGGCTCCACAGATTGTGCAGCCTGGGGCTGAGGAACATCTCTCAGAGGCCTTCCCCTAGGAGCAATGCTGGGCCTCTCCCCTCTGCGGGAGTTTCCAGGTCAGTGGTGAGTGGTGGTTGCCCACAAGGCAGCGAGGATTTCAATGGGGCCTCCAAATATTATGGGGCACAACTTAATAACAGACCCTTCACCACTGAGAAGTCCAAATTTGAGAGTCTTTATTAAGCTGGCCGGCTAACTGTCTCACACAATGCCCCAAAAATGGCTATTGGGAGAACAGCCCTGACCATAGGATTGCAGGGGTTCTTATCCCAATAATCACATTAATCATAAGTGTCGGTTGCTATGATTCAAAATTACAAACTTACATCATGAAATCATTAGCAGAGGGGGAAGTGGGTCAAAATGACCCTTACCTGGCTACAAACTAAAGAATGGTTACTAACGTAGGAATCAAAAGAGAACAATTTTTCATCATATAAGAATCGTCATTTTGCATTGTTAAACATGTCATGCTAAGTGACTGAGGCGGGCGTTCCCATGGGAGAAGCTCATTTCCTACATAACATGGAGTCTCAGAGCAAAATGGAGTCTGTTTAGTCATTGCCCAGGTAGCCTGGCCTATAACATTTCTATGGAGCCAAATCTGTCAGCCCATCACATCTTGAGATGTATTGATAGGTCGTTTATTTGGCACCTTACTGATTTTCAAAGCTATCAACTTCCATCTTAGAATTGCCTTCATAGTGTCCCGAAGTGCCAGCATGCTCAGTGACGTAGGGTAGATGATGCCAGGCACCCAAGGAATTTTTAGGAAGCAGAATTACTTAACCTGCAGCATTCCAGAGGGATTAACACCTAAAAATTTCCAGACCCTGAGTTTGGAGATCCTTTGAGATTTATACTCAGTGGGTGGTTACAGGGAGGTTTTCATAACGATTACTTTTATTTTATGTTCTTAGATGGGACAAAGGCTTCACAAATTTTTACTAAGAACACAGAAAGAGTAACTTTTGCATAGCAACAAACTTGGTTGCAGACCTAGCTTAACAAGAAAGAGGAAATCTCAAAAATAATGAGTTTTCCACAGAAATCCTGATGACATTTTTTAAACAATTTTTTAAAATTGTTGTTGAAATTTTATTTATTTATTTATTTATATGTGGCCCTGAGAATTGAACTCAGTGCCTTACACATGGTAGGTGAGCACTCTACCATTGAGCTACAACCCAGCCTTTCTGATATTTTTTGTAAAAATCTTGCAGACAAGTAAGAGAAACTAGTGTCATTTTGGTTGGGTTCTTTAGGGACTACAGCATATCACTATTCTCATTAAATCTAAGAATTTTTTTTAGTATCAGAGATTGACTGGAGGGATGCTTAACCAGTGAGTCACATCACCAGCCTTTTTAAAAAATATTTTGAGAGAGCAGCTGGCTGAATTGCTTAGGGCCTCAATAAGTTGCTGAGGCTGGCTTTGAACTTACACCCTCCTCCCTCAGCCTCCTGTTTCCACCAGGCCCTGCTATTCTAAGAATTTATAAGATTTCTCCCATTTTCTTCTATTGCCCATTCATCATTCAAAAGTGCACGGTTAGGGGCTGGGGCTCTAGCTCAGTTGGTGGAGTGCTTGCCTCACAAGCACAAGGCCCTGGGTTCAATCCCTAGCCCTGCAAAAAACATTGCCACGTTAACAGTCTCTGTGGCTGTGCACCCCTGGGTTCTCAGGTTCCTGGGCACTCGCAAGTCCTCACAGGGCTGGTTTTCATCCCCGAACTACTGGTATTTAACAAAAGCACCCTCGCTCCAGGGATGCCCCCAAGCAGGCGCTGCAGGAATGGACGCAGTTCCCCTCACCCCCGCCAGGGCAGACCTCTGCTTGCAAACATTAGACAGGGTGGCAGGGAGGGCTGGGGGGTCGCAGCTCCTGCGTGCAGGCTGATGGCGTCATCAGGGGGCAGATCGGTACCTGACTGGGAGGTGATGGCCACTTTTGAGCTTCTCTCATGGAAAGGGCCGCAGGGGCTCCGTCCACCGCAGAATGCGCGATGGTGCTGGGCTACCGAGGACTCCAAGGCGAGAGGCCTGCTGCATGTCAGGGAGCCGAGCTTGCACCCAAGAGCTCTTCCTGGACAGATTCGAAAAGGTCAGGCACAGCCAGACCACCCTTGCTCTTTGTGACCTTGTGCCCTGAGCACGCAGTGCTGGGTTGAGCTTTGTCACTGTTCCCAACCTGCCGACGCGCACTCCTGTGTGTAAGCAAGCTGAGACTCTACCTTCCTGGCCCCAGTGGAGCCTGAGAGGGGCAGCCTGGGCTTTTCCAGGGTAGGGATGCTGGGAAACGCGTTTTGTGCAGTGGTGAAGCTAGTTCTTCTCAGGTGCTTTTGCGAAAGCTTGGGGTGACAACTCAGTCACCCTCGGTTAGGCTGTTATCTCTCTCCATCTGAACTTCTCCCCTGAAACTCCCCGCCCCTGACTCCAGCTTCCTGTGAGCCCTGGAGTACCACCAACCACTGGCATCCCTCAGAAATTTGGTTCTAATGTTCCTGCCCATTGCACGAAGCCCAGGTGATTGATTCATGAGGCTGTGAAGGTACTTGTGCCAGAAATGGGTTGAGCCTCTGTGTTCGGTGAAACAATGATCTTTGTCCCGAGAGGCTGCATGATGGACTCATCTGCTTGTTGTTGTTTTGTTTTTTTTTTTTTTCTTTCCAGACCGTTTTGAGGACAGGATTGTGATTTAAGTCCAGTGGCACGTTGCAGTTCTTAATAGCCTGCCCAGCAGCTGACCATCAATTTCTTTCTGGGTTCTTTTCTCATGAATTTGAAGAATGAAGTCCACTGTTGACAATGGAAGGCAAGAGTGAAAGGAGTAGAATTTATTTAAGTGAGAAGAAAAGAGAGAGAATTCTTGCAAGGCTAAAGGGAACCTGGTAACAGGTTTCCACTTAGCCCCTTAGACTAGTCTAGGGGCTTATGTACCTTCTGGGTAGGGACATGGATCAAAATCTGTGCTGAACAATTATTGTAAAATTTCCAGGTCTGTTGGTTAAAATCTGTGTTAAACAGGTGTTGGAAAAGGCTACTGGCTATGCCCTTTTAGGCCTTGACTTTAAACTTACCTGTAACATCTGAGCCCGGCCCCACTTCCATTTTCCAGTGATCTGGGATACAGGCTTGGCTGAAATGTTTGGAATGTTTCTGCAGGCTAACTTCCTGGAGTGACCTTTGCATTACTAAAAACAAAACAAAAGAACTAAAATTGGGGCCCTGTATCCTGACTTCCTGACCATTTTACTATCTTACTCACTGGGGCCAGGGGTAACAAAGAAATTTGGGGGCCCATTGCTAGAGACGAGGAATCAGGTGGCTGATTATATGCACAAAGCCTGGGAGGAAGGCCGAGGATTCCTGTGAAAATCTCTTCCTCAGGCACTTGGTGAGAGGTGCCAAGACAAGAGGCGCGGCTCCTGACCTGGCAGATTGTGACCCATCACTGTTCAGCAACTGTGGGTCCCAATCCACATCCTCACACCATGTAGGCAGCTGAAGGAGGGACTGGACTCCAGCAGACCAGAGTGGCTTAGGACATGGCAGAATGATTTCAGGGTCCAACTGGGAATCCTGGGTTGTTTGGCCACTCACTGATCTGAAGCAGAGACTGGAAGCTAAGTCATTCTCTACACCATTAGTGTGGACAAGAGCATAGCCAGAATCTAATGCATGTAATCCATTTCTTCATGTTCCAGGATGCATGGACATTTTTTAATATCACAGCTCAAAGGATCATTGGTAATTGAAGTGAATTACTGAAAAAGGCTGTGTAGGCTGTCCCAGTCACATCTAGGACTGGCAAGCCCAGGTTGAATACAGGTGGATCTGGTAACAGAGCTGGGCCCCAATTTGTGACCCTGACTCTCACATGCTCTGCACAGGAAGCCACTGTCAGTGACAGGAGACATAGCAATGACCCTCAGCTCTTTCCCTCACTCAGCACAGGGAACAGGTGTCAGCAGCAGTAGGGGTAGCAGTTCAGGGAGTCAGGCCTGGTACTCACAGTAGAGTCTCATCAGTGGTAGCATTTGACTTCACAAAACAACTGATGTCGAGTTTTCCATTTAATAAAGAGCTTTCATGTTCATTGTCTTTTGAAGTTCTCACAAGGGCTAGAGAAAATGTTACCTGCATATTATAGGTAAATAATGGAAGTGCAGAGAAAGTATGTGATATGCCAATGACATTGGAACCAGTAAGCAGCAAATCAAGGGCTCAACTCAGGGCTTCTGTTAGTCATGGGCCCTTTTATGGAACAGTCCTCATCAGTTTTTACCCATAATGAAGCTGATCCAAATGAGAAATACACCTGTTTGTGTGGGGACAGTGATGGATGGAGGGGGTGGAGTCTTTTACCTCATTCCTGTATCTACAGCTCCCGGTGAGGTTTGATTTCCAGGTCCTTTGGCAGGCCTGGTCCTGCTGGCCAGATGTGGAATCTAGTATAACCTTTTCCTTCCCCTTTGACTTACTTCACTGTATTGCAAATTTTGCTTAAAATGTAATATTTAGTAAATGTTTATCATTTCCCATCTTTACCAGAACCAAGCAAAGGTGAACTTAATGAAATCAATCCATTTGTGAGACCATGCAAAAGTTCTTCCCTGAAGAGAGTATGCGTGGTTTCCTTTGTCATCATCAGTTCCCATCGTGTGTGATTGCCTTGATGTTAATATTACAAATAGTGTACTTATAGGGGATGCCCTCTTCATTGTTGTTAATGAAATAGAATCAATTTCTATTCATAACATTTTGCTTTAGGATCCATAATGGTTGCCTCTTTTTGTAAGATATACAGTGCTCTGCTTTTCCATGTCTCTGTATTGAAGAACAATTTTTAGACAATTCCAAACTGTTGTAGAACAAAGTTCATGTAAAACACAATGAAAATGAGGAAGAGAAAAAAATGAGATGAAAACATCCAAGATACCCAAGGGCAAGCCTGTGCATCATGTGGGTGTGTCCACAGTGTGAGGTGCTGTTCATGTTTCTAAAGGTTGAGTCTGGATTCTTGTGCTGAGTTTTTTATGAATCAGTCATGGTCTGTGTACCAGCTGCACCTGCAGCCCACATGTGGAAGAGCAGCCCTCTAGAAGGTGGGGACCCTCCCTCATGTGGTTGGCCATGCCTTAGCAGGGCAGTTGTTCTCCCAACACTGCAAATCCCAAAGAGCTTTAATTTATTTGGGGGTTATCTATCAATATTTGCTCCATTAGGAATTAAAAATGAGAATTTAAAAAATACTATATTCACTTTGAATATTATAAATTATTATGTTACTGCATATAGCATTTTTAGTAAAATATGTTTTGATAACAAAAAAATTTCAATGGAAATAGTGGAATTATTTTATAGTTTTGCAATCTTGCTGTTTGACTAATTAGAAGGCAGCTGGATTCCCTTCTTTCTATATTGTATGTTTAACTTGTTTCACATAGCCTGTGTAAGTCAACTGCATGCTCTTAAGAGAATTAAAATGAAAAAGGCAAATCACATTCTATTACAATAATATAGCTTTGAACCTCTGGTACCCTAGAAGTAACTCTGATGTCCCAGGATGTGCCTTAACAATGCTGCTGTTTCATTGCTTTTTACCACATTCTAGTGCTCACAGTGGCTTGTTTGCATATAAATATCTTTTGCAATTTTGAAATCCTTATTTTTTTTCTTGTTATATTTCTACTCAAAGCTTCTTTTAGATCCTTGGTTCCTTGTTCTTTTGTTAAAACTTGTACTATATAATTTTTCAGGGTTTCCCTACATATTCTACCCATGTATAATTGATTTATAATAAACTGCACACATTTAGGTTGTGCCCTAAGGAAACTTCAGCACATCCAGGGTGATAAATATATCCATTCCCCCCAGCAGTTTCCTGCTCCCCCTTTATAACCTTCTCGTTTGCAAGAAACTACTTCTTTTCTCACTAAAATAAATTTTTACTACATTATACAATCATCCATTCTATGTGTTCCTGTCCATCTTCTAGCATTTTTTGGAGTTGCATGTTTTGTGCTTCTTCCTTCCTTCCTTTTCAGTGCTGAGTATTTCTTTGCATATGTTAAAGTGTGTCTACCCATTGACTTATTTACATTTGATGTGCATGCAGAATTCAGCTCTCATCAACACACTGGCTGCCAACATTTCTCCATGGTCTTTGTGTAGAACTGCGCTTACATTTCTCTTGCTGATGCCCAGGAGTGGTATATGTGGACCACTTAAAGAATCTGCCAAGATGCAGGCAGCTGAACACCTTCCCCTTTCTGTTCTCTCCATGGCGCAGCCAAAGATACAAATACCATCTGCATATCCTTACAAACAAGTTCATGTAGTGCTTTTTCATCATAATCTGTTGTTAACTCATGTCCAGATGAAATCATCCTCACTGGTCCCATGAGCCCTCCAGGAAACTCTCCCTTTCTGCTGCTTTGACCAAACTCCTGAAGCTGAGCTTGTTGCTTTATTTGATTCTGTAAAGAATCCTCTTTAGCTGTGGCTTGGCAGTATATAAATGGTGTTTTATTTAACAGAATACCTGTGGAGGAAATAAAGCACATTTGATATAAAAATAATTGTTTTATTTTTATTGACATGACTGATGGCTATTCTGTGCACTTAATTAAACTGATTGTGATGACTTAAAAACAAAAACAAACAAAAACCAGAATCTGCCAAGCTGTTTACCAAAGTGGAACCACTGTATCTTTTTTTTTTTTTTCCCTGGGAATTGAACTCAGGGTCTTGTGCTTTATAAGGCAAGCACTCTACCAACTGAGCTATATCCCCAGCCCTGGAACCATTGTACTTTCTTGCCACAGTGTAGAAAGTTCCTGCTCTTCACATTTGTACCAGTACTGTGTATGGTCATCCTTCCATTTATTGTCAACATCTTTCCCTTGCCCTGAGAATCGAGCCCAGGGCTTCATGCATGCTGGGCAAGTGCAGGACCACTGAAGTACATCCAGCCCAATCACCCCCTCCTGCCCCCTTTTTGTAGTACCTTATGCTTTTTCTTTTTTTATACAAGAAGTCAACCAAGGGCTGGGGGTATAGCTCAGTTGGTAGAGTGCTTGCCTTGCGAGCACAAGGCCCTGGGTTCAATCCCCAGCACCGCAAAAAGAAAAAAAAAAAAGTCAGCCAAACCCAAAGTCATGATGATTCTTTTATCTTTTTGGAAACCTAACTCTGAGATTCAGATCTGTTGGTGCATTCCTACTTAATTTGGACATATAATAATACAAGGTGAAGTTTGAGCCCAATTGTTCCCATACCATTTGTGGAAAAGATTGTTCTTTTCCCATTGGCGTGGCATTTTGGTCAGAGCTTGCCTGACCACCCATCTGAGTGTGCCTGTGTGCTCTCCTCTCTTCACTTGGCCTCTGTCCTCACACACTGTGCTATTTGATAAGCTTTGCAGTGACATTGGACATGGGACATCAGAGTCGTTCCTCTGGCTTTGCTCTTTTCTACTGTTTTGGCTTATGTGTATCTTTTGCTTATTTTAGTCCATTTTATCTTTTTTTTTTTTTTTTTTTGGTACTGGGGATTGAACTCAGGGGCACTCGATCACTGAGCCACATCCCCAGCCCATTTTTGTATTTTATTTAGAGACAGGGTCTCACTGAGTTGCTTAGTGCCTTACTAATTTGCTGAGGCTGGCTTTGAACTCATGATCCTCCTGCCTCAGCCTCCCAAGCTGCTGGGATTACAGGTGTGCACCACCATGCCCGGCTTTTTTAGTCCATTTTATATTCAGCTTTTCAGTGTCCACAAAAAGGCCTGCTGGGTTGTGTTTGGGGTTATAATAAATTTATAGCTGAGTGTGAGGAAGAATTGAGGTTTATAACAATATTGAATCTTTTCATCTATGACCATGACATCTCTCTCAGTTTATTTAGGTCTTTGTGATTTCTCTCAGTATTGTTGTGTATGTGTAGTTTTCAGGGTATAGGCCTTGAATGCTTTTTATCAAAAGACAAAAGTAATTTTTATATTTGGCCCAGGGTTCAATCACCAGAACTGCAAAAAAATAATAATTTTCTGACTTTGTTGTGGAGATATGGAAATACAATTGATGGAAAATAATTTTTACAGTGATGTTTCAATTTTACTTTGTGTAACTTGTTTCTATTTGCAGAATATGTCTTTTTATTCTGTTTTAATCTTTCATCAGTAAAAGAAATTTCTACTTATTAAAGAAGATTTAGGAAATACAGATATGATGAAAGAAAAAAGTCATTATGTTATAGTTTCTATGTTTGAAAATGTATTTTACTTGGACTGAAAGCTCAGATATTTCCAAACATTTCAAGATGATATTTATTTGTTTTTAAAAAGCAAATGGAGGGCTGGGGATGTAGCTCAGTTGGTAGAGTGTTTGTCTTGCAAGCACAAGGCCCTGGGTTCAATCCCCAGCTCTGCAAAAAACAAAAACAAAAAACCAAGTGGATGTGGGTGAGGACAGCTGTGGTGTAGATGCATAAGGATTCTTGTGATGCTGTTCCACGTCTCTGGGGAAAATGCCCAGGAGTGTGACTATTGTTTAGCTGGTTAGTTTTCCAAGAAGGTGCGAGACTACTTTTTAAAGTGCTGTATCATTTTACATTCCCACCAACAATATATAAAGTGAGCCAGTTTCCCTGTCTTTTCACAAGACTTTGCCTTGCCTTCACTGCCTTGATTTCAGTCACTCTGATGGGTGTGGATTAATTTTTCATTGAGGTTTTCATTTGCGTTTTCATGATGGCTAATGAACATTTTCCAGGTCTTTATCTCCTCTGCCCTCTCAAGTTAATCCAGCTGGTTTTCCTGTGTATCGCGTTAAAGGGGTTTATTCCTTGCAGGAGCTTTCTGGCAGAGTGTTGTGCATAGACAGTTGTGTCAGTGCTGGACACAGCTTTCCCTCTTCCTTCTCAATCTGATTTTACTTACCTTGCTTTACTGCACAGCTAAAACCTTTAGGGGGGAATTGAGTAAGAGTGGTCAGAGCAGACTCCTAGCCTTGTTTCTTATTTTATGGAGGAAGCATTTGGTCTTTTACCAACAAGTATGATATTTGTCTCAAATTTTGGAGATGACTTTATCCAGTTCTAGAACTTTCCTTTTATTTAGGGTGTGAGAAGTTTTCATCATGAATGGTATCACATTGTGTCCTCTGCTTTGTTTTGCATCTGTTAAGGTGATTATCTATTATTATGCTGACATCAACAGACTAAAAAAGAAGACTGTTGGGGCTGGGGATGTAGCTCAGTTGGTACAGTGCCTGCCTTGCAAGCACAGGCCCTGGGTTCAATCCCCAGCACCGCAAAAAAAAAAAAAAAGAAGAAGAAGACTATTGATTTTCAAAGCCTGCTCCATTCTTACATTCTTCAGACAATTCTCACTTGGTTGTGAGTTATTATCCATATTTTAAATTGCCATATTTTATATTGTTTTTGCACATGTGTTCCTGAGGGGTATCGGTCTCTGATTTTGTGATGCCTTTGTCCTTTTTAAAATCGGAACAACTGTGGTCTTACAGGATGAGCCCAGAAGTATTGCCTCGTCTTCAAGTTTCTGTAACATTTTGTATGAACATGGAATTTTTTCTTCCTTAAATGTTTGGTACCATTGTGCACATTGATGCACACCTATGATCCTAGATACTCAAGGGACTGAGACAAGAGGGTTGCAAGTTCAAGGCCAGATTTGGCAATTTTTCAAGAACTTCCCTCAAAATAAAAATAGCTGGGGATGAAACTCAGTGGTGGAGCACTTGCTTACTGTGTGACATGCTCTGCATTTAATTTCCGTAATAAAAAAATTGTTAAAATTCACCAGTGAAGCTTCTTGAGCCTAGACTTACCTGGAATGTTTCAGCCAATACAAATTCTCTCATAGATATAGGGTTCTTCAGATTATCTATTTCTCATGAAACTTTAATAGTTCTTGTATTTCAAGGAACAAGAAATACAAGAAGTGGCTAGAGGGCTTATGTCCATTCTACAGATGGACAGAGGGTGGGTTGGTTCACACCTGTAGTCCCAGTGTTTCAGGAGGCTGAGGCAGGAGGATTGCAGGTTCAGAGCCAGCCTCAGTAACTTAGCCAGGCCCTAAGCAACTTAACAAGATCCTGTATCAAAACAAATAGCTAAAACAAAGAGCTGGGATGTGGCTCAGTAGTTAAGCACCGCTGGGTTCATAAATCTATAGATGAACTTGAGGTCATTTTTCTTTCCATTGTCACAAAATATAGCATAAAATTGGCCACCATAACTGCCAAGTGCACAATGCTATGGCTTTAGGGACACTTACAATGTTGGGTAACCATCTCCATCACTCATCTCCAGAACTATCTAATCATGCCATTATTTACACTATTGTGTCACTCTTGTGAGAATAATTTTAACAATAAGAAACAATGATTTTATGAATACCCACATAGTCAATCTTTCCAGTGGTCTTCATTATCTCATGTAGAACCAATTTCCTCTTGATACCATTGGACTTCCATGAGTAAGGCTGTCATATTGCATGTGATGCAGCCCTGCAGAGGAATCTGTGATCAAAAGGTCACACCTTGCCCCCAAAGCCAATCCAGTATTGTTGACATGATTTTGACAAAACGGAAAAAGTTTTATTTCCTTACAAGCAAAGGAGAAAGACAGGGGACTCCTGCCCAAGAGACTATGATTCTGCCCATTGGTTGGAATAGGGCTTTTAAAGAGGTGATTCAAGGCTACATTGCAGATGTGCCTTATCAGGGGTCATAATTCACTCATGGATTTGGGAGCTTGCCATTTCCTAGGCCTTCTCATGCTGTTCCTGAATTCTGAATTTCTTGATTCCTGTAGTATGTGTGAGCACAAGAACAGATAGCCTAGGATGGGAAGAAGGCTAATGTTTCTTTCCCCAAGGTTAGTGAGGGGCAGGGGAAAGGAAAAGGAGGACAAAACATGTCAGATTTCAAATGAGCCTCAGTGGCAGACCAGAAAATGTTATGTTCACAGCATGAAGTGGACCCATTACAAATCCAAAATTCTGTTTAGTGATAAATGCATACCCAAAACTCACAAGTGTAAGGTATGATGATTTTAACAGTTTATATTAGTAGTGAAGTTTAATTTGTTAGCAATTCAAAAGTATACTTACTTACCTTTTTTTTTTTTTTGGAACCGGGAGTTGACCTCAGGGACACTCAGCCACTGAGCCACATCCCCAGCCCTATTTTGTGTTTTATTTAGAGACAGGGTCTCACTGAGTTGCTTAGGGCCTCGCTAAGTTGCTGAGGCTGGCTTTGAACTCACCATCCTCCTGACTCAGCCTCCCAAGTCGCTTGGATTACAGGCGTGTGCCACCACGCCCGGCCTACTTACCTGTTTTTAAGTGGATTTTTTATAACTTTATTTGATATGGTTTTGTATGCGGTACTGAGGGTCAAACATAGTGTCTCACCTGTGCTAGGCAAGTAGTCCACCACTAAGCCACAATCTTAACCCACTTACTTACCTTTATGTATATAAAAGTGTACAAATACAAACCTAGGAGAAGTGATTATTTACTCTTCCTGTAGTGTTTGTGAGTGTGGAATAAATGAAAGAATGGAGGTTGCACAGCCAAGATATTTCCCTGGCTCTGCAGACTATGCGGAAGTAGCATGGTTTCTGAACACCAGCTGGCATTAGGCCCAGTGCAGTTTTCCCAGGGCAGTCTGTGTGAACCTGTGAGATATTTACAGTTGCATTCCTTATACGCCAGCTAGTGTGTTGTGTGTGTTGCTATGTAATGCACATCTGTCCATTCCCTATTCCAATTTGAAAAATTCTTTGAAAAGTTATTTCCTAGCTTGAAAAAGCTCTTTCATGAAATGATAATGGTTATGTATGGGGCGTTTTTTTAAAAAATCCTTTCTTGGGAAATGAAGGCAATAGCAACCTTACGTTCTTTCCCAAAATGTTCTGGTGAAATTTTTCTATCCAGAGAATTCTAAAGAGTAGTTAGAAACCACTATACTGAACAATGGAAGTCTTTTTTCTGACAGAGCCTGGATTTCCTCCCTCAGTTCCTTGTCTGCTTGCCATGGCCTTCCACACATAGCTTCTGGCTTCTCAGTCCCCTGCAACCAACAGACCCCCCAATTCCTGTCTTCTATCCACATGTGATTATTGTGACGTTAGAGAGGCTTTCTGGGAGAGGGCAGCATTTTACTTTTTTGCTTATGTGTTTATTTTTGTAAACAAAACTGGCTCCCTTTGTGTATGAAAGGAGGAAGAGCAAGAGTGATTGGGTTGAAACAGAGAAGGGTGAGATGGGTGCTGCATGTGGAGCCCAAAAGGCTGCATAGAGGGCTGGGGAAATAGCTCAGTTGGTAGAGTGCCTGCCTCTTAAGCACAAGGCCCTTGGTTTAATCCCCAGCATTGTAAAAAAAAAAAAAAAAAAAGACTGCATAGAGAGCTGGCCCAGACCTTTGCACAGCTGCAGGACCCCTCTCTTTGTGTGCTGTGAATCATGTCCCTGCAGGGAGGCTGAGTTCAGGACTTGCTCTATTCATTGGTGTCTTGAACTTAGCCTCAGTTTATCATCTGTAGAATGGACATAAGCCCTCTAGCCACTTCTCAAAGCTGATGGTTAAATTCAAGGCACCTAAAAAAAAAGTTCTCCTTCCCAGTGCTTGTAAGAAAAAGGCCAGTGAGTTCCTTCATCACTGGTGTCAGGTTTTAGGGGGTAGAAATGGGAAAAAGATGAGACCCAGGGAAATTCAAACATAGGCAGGAATTTATTGGAGATAGTTCTATGTTCTCCAGGGTATCCAGTTGCTCCCACAAGAGCCTCCATCTCCAGAACTCAAGCTGCTCTGTAGCAGGAGAGAACACAGAGCCTGATATTCTCTAGGAACTCTAAGGAACAGAACACCTGTGTGTACCTGTGTCAGTCTCATGCAGGTCTTAAATGCAGGATGAGGAAGAGATATTGCAGTGACTGAGGACATATCACCCTGTCAAGTTTCCTAAGGGGAAACACAATAAAATAACATTCTAATATGGTAACTGTGCCTAGACAGGATAAATGGAGAAGAGGTACAAAGATGTTTAACATCCAAGTGTCAAGTGATTGTTACTTGCTTTCCTGTCAAATATGTAGAAATGAATATACATATAAATATTTTCATTTTTTATGATTATTTTGAGACAGGTTCTTTTTTGATGAGGAGGGTCTCACTCTGATGCTGGGACTGGCTTCAAATTTGTGATCCTTCTGCCTCAGCCTCTTGAGTACCTGGCATTACAGGCATGGGCCACTACACCTGGCTTATCATTCAGCTTTCACAAGAAAGATGCTATAGGTATAAATGGTGGCAAAAGTTCAAGGTCAACCTCAGCAATTTAGCAAGATGCTACCTTAAAAATAAAAAAATAAGATTGGGGATACATCTCAGTGGCAAAGCAACCCTAGGTTCAAACCCTAGTAGCAAAAGAATATGCTGCCATTTAAAATTACATAGATGAAGCTGGAGGACTTCGTGGTAAGTGAAATGACCCAGACACAGAAAGAAATATATTCATGCTCAGCGTGTGGAATCTGGGGAGCTGGGGGAAACTTGAATGCATAGAGAATGTTGGTTACTAGAGGATGATGGTTAATAATACTGCATCATATACTAGAAATTCCAATGAGAGTCAAATTTTAGGTGTTCTTACTGCAGGATGAAGTAATTATGTGAGATGATGGATTTTATTAACACATTTTCTGTTCATATTAATGATATTTGGTGTAATATTTTCTTTTTAAAAATTTTTTTTTGTAGTTGTATTGGGTCTTTCAACTTCTTGAGAAGTCATCAAGGCAGCCAAGGGCCTTAATTTAAGGAGAGAGATTTGGGTTCAGAATTTCTATTTTCTTTCCATTATGTGACTCTAGAGACATTGTTGTGTCTTTCGGGATTTCCCAACCCATACAGTGGGGATCACATTGGCACTTACTTCCTGGGGAAATCATAAAGTTTAAGAGAGATGAAACTCATACAATTCATTCATTGGTGTCAATCATAGAATTCCTGCAACTTGGAAAGGTGAGAATTACAAGAGAGGGGAAACACCAAGGAACGACCTCTAGCAGGCCTGAGTTCCAGCAGGATGCCCTTGGGCAAGTCACTTCTCTGGGACCAACTTTCTATTCTGCGTTAGCAAGACGCTTGTTGAAATCAAATGAACCTTACATATGTTTATTTTCTGACAATCAACATTGCAATGTCATTGCACTATGTTTAGAATTAGATGGATGTGTGGCCCAGCACACAGTGGGTCCCCAAACGAAGCAGTTAGCGACTCAGTTCTTAACAGTAGTGTGCAATATAATTGAAGGGATACAGTTCTAATCAGAAAATACAGTTCACTGCAACAAAGTTCCACAGGCCAGTTTATGAACAACATCATTTTATTTTTGACACAATTGGAGCATGGAAGGGATTCAGCAATAAGTATCTCTAATAAATATCTCTTTCTATAGACTCACATGGCTCTGAAGGATTCCTAGTGAACCCAGGGTATCATTTTCCCCATAAAATCAGAGTGCAGTGTGTTCTCAATGGAGAAACATGGCCAACTCTTTCTGAGCACGAAGTCACCAGTTAAAGCACCCAATTCACATGGGAAGAAACTGAAGCTCCACCTCCTCTTGTCCTTTTTGACACACTTAGTTTTAGACAGGTACAATATAAAATCCTAGCCCTGTCTTCACTAGAATCCTGGAAACCTTTTAAATCCTGCTGTCCATTTACTTGTTGCTGGGCGTATGAAATACATAAAACACGTTACTGCCCCAGGGCTGAATTATCTCCAAGCTATGAATTTTTCCACTAGTTACTTTCATATTGTCTTCTACTTCTCTGTTCTACCTTCATGGTGCCAATCTGAAAAGTTGTTGTGTGGATGTGTATGTGTTCTTGTGTTTTTGTCATACACACACATGTACATTTGTGTACTCAATTTTGAATAAGAAGAGGAAATGACTCATGTGAAGAGGGACATGAAGGGGTTTCCAGAATGATAGGTGATATCATTTCAAATCAAACATTATGGAAGAAGAAAGATACCTCCTGAACTCTGCTCACCTGTGGTCTGGCCCAGTCCCTTTCTCTGCCTCAGGTTCCAGACAATATAATGAGGAGCCGGATGTGTACCAGCATAAGTATGTACTGAATGAGGACATGGGTTTGGACTCCATAAATACTGCAGGAAGAGCCAATGTGGGTCAGGCTGGCACATGCAGGTTTGCAGGCCTTCTGACATGGCTTCTGCAGATGTTCGTGAGGCTTGGGGCAGCCAGGTCTCTTTTGTAGCACTATACACTTATGCACAAAGGTCTGGGCCTTCTAGACTTCATCTCCTGTGAATAATAAGAGGTGATTTGCAAGAAATGTACAAGCAACCCAGTTAGGGAAAAAGTAGGCAAATATCTGACAAGCCATTTCACAAAATGATACAAAATTGCTATGTGAAAAGGTGCTCCTTATCATTAATAAAAATTTCAATTGATATCACAGTGCAGGGCTGGGGGTTTAGCTCATGTGGTAACTTGTTTGGTATGTGTAAGGCCCTGGTTCCAATCCTCAGTGCCACACACATTTAAAAGAAAGACCACAATGTGATGCAAACATGCAATGATTTAAAATGACTGATGAGAGTTGAAAGGATGTAGAGCAAGTAGAATCTTACACACTGCTATGCACGTAAATGGTCACAGCCACTTCCAAAAACTCTGCGTTGGCATCTCTTAGAGATGGAAGGAGACTGCAGCTGCTGCTCTGTGATTCAACTCTTAGGCATAAGTGCAATGGAAATGCCTACCTGTGTCACCAAGTGAAGGAGTGTTTACAGGGACTGGGGCTGTAGCTCAGTGGTACCATGCTTGCCTACCACTTGTGGCACACTGGTTTGATGCTCAGCACAAATGAAATTGTGTCCATCTACAACTAAAAAAATTATTTTAAAAATTTACAGCAGTGGGGCTGGGGCTGTGGCTCAGTGGTAGAGCGCTTGCCTAGCAGGTGTGAGGCCTGGCACCACATATAAATAAATGAGTAAAATAAAGGTCAAAAAAATTTACAACGGCATTATGTGCAAACTGGAAACAATACAAATATGCCTCAATAATGAAAACATAAATAATATGGTCTCAATTATTTCTAAATGGGATTTTACATGGAAATGGAAATAAACTACCACCACATTAAAAGGATATATGAAACTTGTGATTCTCATTGCGGACTTCACTGAATCGTATGTGACAATATTGGGGTCCAGATAGCCTACATACCAGGTCAGCCAATCACCTCCACAGTGAGTGCATGGCATAGCATCCTTTATATCCTGGTTGCTCCCATTTAGCTTTATCAAACTTTGCCTGATTGTTTGTGTAATTACAGGAAGAATAGTGATCGACCACATGAAACTCGCAGATTGCTCCTTACTTAAAAACCTCTTGTGGCAAGATAGGCATACTCAGACAGTTTTAACTTTGTCTAAAGAACCTATATGCAATTTAAATATGACATGTCATTGAACACCTTGGAAATATAATGAAGATTTCAAATTGTGTCCTGGTATAAGGAAAGATTGATTCTTTTTTGATTGATTGAATCGATGCAAACCCCTGAAGTAATGCCTATGAAGAATTTTCAGATCTTAGATGGACCAAGGAGGGAGACACTATAAATATTTCCACTTATGTTCACATGTTATGTTATCTTATCTTAGTCTGTTAGAACACTTTTAATTGTATAACATAATCAAGCAAGCCAACTTTACAAAGAGAAGGAATATATTTTTGTCACAGTTTGAATATTCTACAGCATGACAGCTAGACCACCTCGGTCCTGCTAAGAGCTTTCTTGGTTTCATCCAATCTTGGTGGATGACAACAGGAGGAAACAGGATTAGAGGTCCCACCACTGCTCAAGAAGCCAGGGAGACTGAATGGGAGATGGTTCAAGATTTCATACCAACTCTCATGAACACTTACTGAGATAATTAAGGATAAACAACAGCAGAAAGGAAAAACACAGTTGTGGATAAAAGCTGATGACTTGAGTAGAGAGAATTCTGCAACATCTTGGGATCTGGACAAAAGCAGCAGCTAAGTTTTGACTGAAAAACTAAAGGTCCTAGGCTCCCCAGGCTATACTGCAGCTGCACCCCAAGCAGCAGGGATCTTGCTCGTAGTAGACATACATAGGGGCCACTTGTCTGGTCTCAGAGCCCATTCAGACCTCCAGGCCCTGACAGTCAACTGAGGCCAGGGTAGATGAGGAGAGGAGGGGCCTCCAGCACAAGCTCCCTGACTTTGTGGGTCCTGAACCTCTTACCTTCTACCTGAAAGCAGATGGCTGGGAATGGAGTGATGCCTTCTGCCCAGAACTCAGCAGGTAAAATGACCTCCTGGAGTCCCCAAGCATACAGGCACCTGCTTCTTGATCCTGATGGTTTCTACATAAGGAGGCCCTTAAAAATGTCTGTATGGACTAGGTGTAGTTGTGTATGCTTGTAATACACAAGTGACCTGGGAGGCTGAGGCAAGAATATTGAGCCTCAGCAACTTAGTGAGGCTCTGAACAACTTAGAGAGACCCTGTCTCAAAATAAAACACAAAAAGGGCTGGGTATATGGCTCAGTGGTTAAGGCACCTTTAGTTTGATCTGTGGTTTTAAAAAATGATCTCTGTATGGTCAGCGTAAACGTCACTGGATACAGTGCCCTGGCTATAAAGAAAAATCTTTGATGGGTAGCAGGCGAAACTGATATAAGCCTCTCACAGTTAACTGATACGCTCTCAAGGTCATGCCTCTGAAGAACAGAAACTAAGGCCAACTGGTGTTGTGTTGGCAGTCACCATAAAGAAGTCATCAAGGAAGCCTAAAGACAGCATAGAAAGGGCCTCTCTCTATTGAAAATATGGCCATAGTACGAACAGGTTCTGCAGGAGCCCCTGGGTACAACTGAGAGTGGGGACTTACCTGAAGTTGATGACATTGTGATAATGAAAACAGGCACCATTCAGGCTCATCCATCCACATCCTGTGCTCCCACCCTAAGTACAACCTGGGAAATGAAACTAAGGCAGAGTTTGTACATGCAGGTTGTCCAGTGCATCTCCTGGATGAGACCTGCTGTGTAAATTAAGAACTCAGATAACCTTCTCACCCAAAACAGCCATAACCCCACTTGCAAGTGCCACCAGATCATGGACTGATCCAGACTCCACTTGCCATCCAGGAAAGGAAACAGTCTGCTCTGCTGAAGATTGGCTGAAAAGTGAATAAAGCTGTGTGAGCCAAAGGGACCAACTGCTTGAGCAAGTTGAAAAGACCACGAGATGAGGGAGTGAATCAAAGCCTTTTGAGCTGATTTTGATGGAAACTTTTTCAATGGTCAGTAATACTAGATGCCTACAGATGGCACAGAACATGGAAGATCCATTGAATACTCTGACTATCAACTGAAATTGTGGAGTAGCTCTTGCAATAAAGAGTGTACCATGGTCAGGTGGCAAATTGTCCATAAAACCAAATGCATGCCACAAACATGTGACTACTTGACAGATTGAACAGAAACGACTATCCCAAACCTGAGAAGGTATCAATGGTAATAAAACACCAACAATATCCTGAGAAGAGTCAGGAAGGGCCTGCAGATCTATGTCATCATACTGCCAAGAGAGAATTACTGTGCCTTTGAGTAGGAGCCATCGTCTGGCACTCATGGCAACCTCTGCCAAAATAGAGTCTTTTCATCTGTGCTGGCAGATATGTTGTCATATGTGGGTGTAATGACAGGTCCAATTAGCAACAGAGTAACAGGACAGTGTGGCCCAGTGAGCACCTTGATTCTGATTGGTCCCCTCAGAGAATGGGTCCTTCCTGTGGGTTTGTACACATGTCAAACTCTTCAGAAGCAGTTGTGGTTTGTTTTGCAGTCCACAGGGAAGCATGAAGGGATGTTTTTAATCTTCCAGATTTTAGTTTTCAGAGTGGCAGATGAATATGTCATTGGCAAAAATCCAAGAGTCTGTTAGCATGTGGGAAATTTCATCAAGGGGAGTATTGGCCGGAAGTCTGTGAAGGGCTTTGAATTCTCTCTGGTGAGCAGAGTTACCACGTATGGTGTTGGTTCTGCAGAAGTGGCCCTGAGGTTGTAAAGTCATTGTTGTCTAGTGAAACCTTCAATTCTGAGCTCAGCCAAACTGTGACTAGGGTTCAGGGGAATATTTGCGACTTGAGAGCCCTCATTGAGCTACTGAAACTGACAGGTGACATGCAGAGGTGAGTAGAGGGAACACCCTACTCCATGTTGGGATGGCTCCAAATTAGACTAGAATTAGCTGAAATAAAAAGAAATTCTTGTTGCAAAGATCACTGTAATCTCAAAATTAAAAAGGACATAATGCAAACCTAAGTAAAGATTTAGGCAAAATATAAAGGTATTTAAGTTTCTAAAGCAGTTTTAAAAGACAGTAAAATTTGCAAAGCATTTCATATGTGATAGAGTTGGTAAAGTTGTGGGTATTTGTGGATCCTAAATAGATATGAATGGTTCAAAGCCATTATACATACCAAATACTTTCCTTTTTGTTCTTGTTAATTCCATCTTTAATTTTCTTGTAAAAATTTTTAATTGTTTCCTATTAGTGTTTTGCATAAGTACTACTCTAACAGAATAATGTGAGGTGATTAAAGACAATAAGCCATTGCCTACAGGACAAATAGGATATGATGTTGACTCCCAGAACTAATGAAAACCCTAATTAAACGCAAGGGTAACTACACAATTATAGACATTAAAGTTTAAACTTATTACTCCCTCTTCAAGACTGGTACAACTGTCCCGCTGGCGTTTAAAACCAAAACTTGGAGAACAAAGACAAAGAAGTAAAGGGGTAAGCAAAAAGCAGCCAATATTTTGATCCTTTTCCTCTGGGTTCAGCCAGGCCCCAAGGAATGACAGAACCTCTCTTAGTGTCCTACAACTCTGATGAGTCATCCAAACTCCTGATCAGGGTTATCGTGAGGACCCTAGAGAACAGGAAGTCATCAAGTGCACAGTCTGCAAAGTGGGACTTCTCTGTGGTGCTGCCATAGGAAGTCATGTGCAATCTCAAGACCCTGACCCATCCTGGCAGATGGCACAACTAGACAAGGAAGACCAAAGGAGCCAAGAAGCTTCTTGCAAGTTCCCAAGAGTGATCCCTGAGGAATCACAATTGACTCTTAAAGTAGACAGGAGCAAGATCAGTTTTGACTAACTTGGTCTTAAACACCTGGCAGGAAAGTATAACCACAGCAAAGTCATACATGGACATTTAAAAGGAAAGACAATTACTCTTTTGATGTAACTTGAGATGTGTACTTATGCCAGCCCTACCAAGAGTAAGTACAGGAGAGGGAGCTACAAAGGAAGTGTTCTCTTATGGGTGGCCTGAGAAGTATCACAGAACACTGCCACACTCACAAGCTTGTCCTCAGTCAATTTAAATCTGATTTCACAGATGGACAAATTTTCCTATCCTCCCACATAGGTAAACTTGATCTTTTTTTCATTGATGTGGTTATGTAACCCCAATACATATCCCTCAGATGGGTCTAAATTATGTAATGTGGAAGCCTAACTTTACCCAATGACCCCTAAGTGACACGGCTGACTGGTATGCCTTGACTTTCTCAATGAGTTAGATGGAATCACTGGAGATTGTAGCTGAGGAGGCAACCATGACTTGGCATCAGTGTGGGAGATAGGCTGCTATCAGGGAGGTAGGGAGGCTTAGTTGGAAGCTGCAGTTGCAGTCAGTAGAGAGGGGCCATAGAGACTGGTGGCCATGGAGGAGGCCAGCAATGTCCAAGTCCTCATGTCATTTGAAGAGGGAACTGGAGGATCTGCCCACAGAATGTCTATGGACATGGAATATGGACACTGTCCTCCAAGAAGATAGCTACAAATGAGCCATTTTCAACCCCCATCAAAGCTGGGTAGGGAGCCCCATTATACCCCAGGCTACACTGAGGTTCTGGAGGCCAGCTCTCATGGGTGTCATTGAGCACTCACCTGCCCACACTCGTCATGGTACCTAGTTTCAAGTCCTCTACTTGTTCAGCCTGTGTCATCCACCAGAGCAGCCTGCAGCCCAGTGCTGACCTGGCACATAAGGGATGACTGGGGCATCCAGTCTTCACCTCCTGTCTTGGTAGTTGGGACTAGAATGTGTCTGTCCCCATGCTGGTTGGTCGTCTTAATTCTGTGGGGCATGGGACAATAGGAGCTCCAGGCAGGCTATTGTAAGAGAATGGGGCTAGGAGAATTTGGAAAGACTCCTCCTCATAACACAGTGGTCACCCTCAAGAGGCAGGAGGAGATGAGGTCCCCAAAACCAAGTTTTGACTCCTGTGCTCAGAGCCAAAGTGGTTACTGATGGTGCATGGCCAATGGACTCTGGGAAAACACTTGAGGACCCATGCCTGATGGCCTGTCCACAACCCTGATCAAGGTGATCAGCCAAGATAAAGCTTCAGCCATAATTAAAGGTCATGGACTAGCACAACCTGGACAAGGAAGAGCTGGAGGACTATGAGACATTGCAGATTGTCCCAAGATGTCACAGTAGAGAATGAGAGTCACTAGGAGAATTATGCAGTGGGGAAGGAGGCAGAGTATTAGTTTCAGCACAACTCCCAGTCCCAGGTCTAAGGGCCTTGGTCCAGGAAAATACACCAAGTGTTGAATGGGCCAGTGCAGAAAGCAGCCTGCCCTGAGCAACCCTGGGTGTCTCCTCACTGCCCAAGCAGCTGCTGGACCACCCCACCATGTGTCTTTCCCTGGACCTGAACAAGCTGTACAAAGCCAACATCAGAGGGGAGCAAAGAGAAAAGGCTTTTCAAAGGGAGGATGGCCCCATGGCTCACTGGAGGGATAATTTCTGCCTAAGATGGAAAACATGTGCATCAGATGGAATCAGCCCTGCTCTGGACCAAAGCATCACATGCTAAAACCCGGAGCCAAGTCAGTATTGTAGAAAAGGGGACAGACATAATCAAGAACAAGTGAGTGGGGGAGGAAGGGACCTGGGAGGAGATGAAGTTCCCAAGGGACTTTATACCCCAGTGACATACTTCCTCCAGCCATGCCCCACCTTCCTCTAGCTCCCATACTCCCAGTTGTCCTCTCAGCTAACAATGGATTACTTCCACTAATGAAGTCAGAGCCCTCATGTTCCAGTCACTTTTCACAATTCCCACCTGTGAACATTGTCGTAGTGGGAAACAGGCCTTCAACACATGAGACTTGGGGGACATTTCAGATCCAAGCAATAACCAGCTCCAGGCCAATTTGGGACATTCTGGAGTCCAAGAAACTTGTTAACAGGAGGCATTAGGTGTGTTCAGAGTCTCAGCACAGTCTGACTTCAGGCAGGATTCAGTGTGTGTGTGTGTGGGGGGGGTGTCCCAGTGGTCTTGGAGCTGGATTGGAGGTATCTCACAGGTGTGGCTCAAGACTGCCCTTAAGGAGGCTCTCAGGAGGGGTGTGGGTCCTCCAGGGTCCCCAGTGAACACCACTGACCACCCCCTACCCCTTTCACACCAAAGTGGAATATCCATGAAAATGCCAACATGTTCTGCACCATGAATTGTCATAAAAACTATGATTTTGCCTGAAGAAATCTACCTTCACTTGGGAGGCAAGGGTCAAGCAAAGAACAAGTTCGACTCCCTCACATTAATCAGAGATGGCTCAAGGTTGCCAAGGACATACTCCTGGGGACTGACCGGCCAGTGGTGAAGCACTTTCAGACTAGAGTGTCCAGATCAAGCAGGCCCCTTCTGACCACCTGCCAGGACAGGCCAGCCCAGACTATGGCTTCAGCCCAAACATCTCCTGCTCCCAGGATTGACACCTGCCATTCCACAGACTAACCTGGACTTCATGGAGCTTTCACTGCCTATGTGCCTTCTGCCCTCTGCAATTGGGGGACCAGCCTACCTGTGGTCATGTAGGACTGACAACAGGCAAAGTACCCTGCCTACCCCTGGGCACTGCCCTCTGTGCACCCCCTGACACCTCCTGGGAAATGGTTGCTGCCCTGGAGTGATCTTTCCAGGTACAATTCGCTGCCCACTGGCACCCAGGGCACTTCTTGTCCAGCAACTCTGACCCCTGCATTTCTCTCCTAGTGACCTCAGACACTGGCCTAGACCCTTGGGGGATCCTGGCTCCTCCTCCCACCACTGTAGCCTTTCTCAGACTGCACAAAAGTGTCTATCCTCAGGGAACTCTGAGAGCAAGGACATCTTGCCCTAACTGGGAGTGGACAGAGGGACCCTCTTAGGGACCACAATCCTTACCTGGCCTTGGGGACAGCCCTATTTGTATGCACTTTCATGGCATGGAAACTGCCATTTACCACTGCAGCCCGTAACTTACAAGATCATGGGAGAAGAGGTGAGGGGTTTTAAGCAGCATTGGAAGGGTAGGTGGGGCAATTAAATGTATGCATGCGAAGAAAAAAAAGGTCCCTGATTAGGGTAGGGCAATGTTTGTTTTCAAATAGAAACTGCTAGACTTGAATATCAAAATACTGTTCCTACTACAACCTGGTCACTGTGGCTTGAGTTGGTTTGGTTTTCTGTGTTGGTGGAAATGAGATAGAGACTTTTACACTCAGGTGATATGAAGTGAACCAGCATGGGAACGAGTAAGGGCACTTTCCAGCAGGGTTAGGTTAAGCAGGGAAGCAGAAACAACTTTAAAAGACTGGACTTTCTAAGTGGGAAACTAGAAATCCTGCAGATTAACTTTGTTTTTCCTTTTTGGTCATTTCTTATTGTTTGTATTTTGTCTTATTCTTGGCATACTGTCTTTTTGAGGACCCAAGACCCAACAGGTACTTAGGCTGCACTGTACCTGGATTGGTGAGGGTCCAAGCAGTGAGTGCATCTGGGCACAGGAGCGAGGCAGTAACACAGACTTGAGAGAAACTCTGGGTGGCAAAGGGTATCAGGGCTGCCACTCTACAGGACTGTAGAGTGGAGAAGGGGGAAGGATTCTTTCATTTGAAGCTATGGTCTGAACTCTGTGATAGGGTAGGGCTGAGGGGGTGGAACTGGGATGGGTCAGGGTTGGATGGGAAGGGGTGATTCTGCAGGATCCTGTCATGAGAACAGGTTCCAGAGGATGGACCAGTGTGTCCCACATACCTCCCCCAGCACATGGACTGATGCTGTGGGAACAAGGGGTGCAGCACCATCTGGATGATGGTCCACAGGCTGCATTGCTGAAAGAGCTGGTGAGCAGCCCCAGAGAGTTACACTCCTGTCTACAGTCACAATCAAAAGCCTTTTGGAGAGAAAATTATGCTCCAAAATGACAGTTCTCCTCCAAGAAGGGGACAGAGCTCACGATACAGACTCTCCTAATGAGTCTGCCTAGTCTAAGTCAGAGCTGATACAATCAAACAGCCTGACATTTGTGTCACACAAGCACCCTCAGCTAGAAGAAGCTAAAATCAAAACCCCAGAAAGAAATCTCTCCATCTTAGAAACCTCTGCAAGGAGAAAATGGAATCTTTTCACAACTGCTAGTGCATTAGCTGCTCAAGATAAACAAAATTTGTGTTTTCTTATATTGAGAATTCTTATTTTATGTATTTTGTCCATTAATTGGATCCTCTCATGATGCCTCTTTCCTTCTTTCTCATCTTTTTTCCCACCTTCTCTCCTTCATCCTTTCTCTCCTCATTTTACTTTCTGTCTTCCTTTTTTATTGTTTTTTCTTTCTTTTCTATGTTTTTATCCCTTTTTCTAGTCTATTTAGTATATGTCATCAATGCTTAATATATTTTCATTTTATCCTCTTGTTAGGATTTGAATGTGGTATCCCCCAAGAGCTTATGTGTGAGACCATGCAAGAATGTTCACAGGTGGAATGATTAGATTATAAGAGGTGTGACTTAATCAGAGGATTAATCCAGTTACATAGATTAGCTTAGTAGTAACTATAGGCAGATAGGCTGTGACTGGAAGAATTAGGTCATTAGGGGCATGACTTTGAGGTCTATATTTTGTACCTGGTGAGAGTGAGGAGTGCATCTCTCTCTTTCTTTCTCTCTCTCTCTCTCTCTCTCTCTCCCTCTCTCCCCTCTCTTTTCTCTCCTCCTCCTCCTCCCTCCCACTCTACCCGCTTCCTGGTCGCCATTTCCTGAGCTGTTTTCCTCTTGGTGCCTTTCCACCACAATGTTCTGCCTCAACTCAGACCCAGAGCTACAGAACTGGCCAACAGTAGACTCACTCTGAAATGGTGAGCCAAAATAAACTTGTACTTATCAGGTAATGGGTCACAGATATGCAAGGTAGGTAAAACACACATTGGTACCAGAAGTGGAGTCATTGCTGTGGCTAACATGACCATGTAGGTCAGAAGCCTTGGACATTGCTTGCATGGGGGGCAATTTTGAAAGGTTTAGAGATGCTGAGAGCAGAGCATAGTGGGCAATAGGATAGTGAATAGTGAAAACTGGATTCAATGAGGTTTCAGAGGAGAACTCTGGGGGAAATTGGACTAGAGACCATTCATATTATGTTCTGGGGAAAAATTGTCTACTTTTTGCCAATCTCCTGAGATTTTTTGTGAGACTGAAATTAAAGGTGATATATGAATTAATCTGGTGGATGAAATTTTAAGGTTTGCCAGCATTCAGGTGATGTCATGAATATTGCTGGAGGCTTTTAATCAAGTTTACTATGAGGATCAGAAGGAAGAAAAACTGAAAGATTGAAAAACTTTCAGCATGGCCAAAAAAAGTCTAAGTAAAACTGGGGCTAAGGAAGGTGTGATTGTTGAAGATTACATCCACTAAAGAAATGCAAATCACTTTGAAGACACAGTAGGAAAAATGGCTTGAAGGCATGTGAGGAATGTTGATACCACACCTATCTCAAGCTCAAGGGTGTAAAGAAAAACATTTCTTTAAGAAGAGCTCATGGGGGCACCCCGCTTTCACAGGGGTAACTCAAGAGTTTTTCACCAAGCTCAGCCTCACAGACACTCTGAGGCTGCTACAGCCATGGTCCCAGGAGGCTTGACTACTACTCAGGATGGTGGCAGCCCTCGGCATCAGCCGCCTGCTGCTGGCTAGGCAGGAATGCAGCCTGCTAGAGTTAGGATGTCATTGAGGCTTCCACTGAGATTTCAAAGGAAGGCCTGGGAAGCAAAGTATAACAAGGCTGGAGTCCCTCAAGTCTCCCCCTGAGAAGGTGATGCATGAGGATGTGAAAAGAAAGCCCAGGTTGTGACAGAGACCCCCAAAGTTTAAGTGATGCCAATAAATTGGGAAATATTCTGAAGAAATCTGCATGATTCAAGCAAAAACAAGGCAAGAGAGAGGCTGTTATACTTCCCCAAAAGATTCTCCAGTGCCATCCAGAGTCAGCCCCACCCTAATCCCCCTCCCTATAGCCCCGCCCTAATCCCCTGTCCCGAGCCCTATAAAAGTTGGCAATGACACAATTAACGCACAATTTCCCAGCACCCCGCTTTTAGGAGTAAGGGCAATTGTCGCTGGCCAGCTAAAATAAAGGCTTCCTTTGGCTTTACGTGATCGGCTTGGATGATTTTATTTTCTTTGGGTACAACAGGCCACATGGGCTTCAGCCAGTCAGGTCATAGGCACAGAGCCACACAAGTCCTTTGGAGAGTAACATCACAATGCCATGTGCCTAGATGGCAAACATGGAGATACAGAACTTGTTTTTCTAGCTGAAATTTTTTTTTTTTTTTAACCAGGGATTGAACTCAGGGACACTCGGTCACTGAGCCACATCCCCAGCCCTATTTTGTATTTTATTTTAGGGACAGGGTCTCACTGAGTTGCTTAGGGCCTCGCTAAGTTGCTGAGGCTGGCTTTGAACTCACGATCCTCCTGACTCAGCCTCCCAAGTCGCTTGGATTATAGGCGTGCGCCACCACACCCCGCTTCTAGCTGAATTTTGTTCTTGCTTTGCTCCTGTTCCTTCTTTCTATGTCCCAATTTCTTGATCATAAGGACAATTGAAAATACTACTCTGTGCCATTGTATATTGAATATATGCTGTAAGCACAAAAAGGAAAACTGGAGGCAGACCTCAACGGATTCAGAGAAGCCTTTATTCCTTCACAGAGTCGGGTGTCATTCGGGTCCACTTTCCTGATGGAAAGTGGCCATCAGTTACAGAGGAGATTTTGGTTTCATAGGGTACAATGATGTCATCATTGGGAGCAGACTTGACAGTTTGGGGCTAGTTGAACAGGTTAAAACCTTAATTCAGAAAGGCAGTTGTAAAAAGGTTGAAACTCGTTTTCTGGGGAGATAAGAGTCCAGATCCCAGGGATAAGTACTCAAATCTTGCCCATTGGTGGTGGCTGTGCTTTGGTTTAGGACTGATTAGCCATGGGGAAGGCCATGGTTTAGGGCCCAGCATTCAGCATCTGCCCTTTCCCCCAGGGCCCATTGTTATCGGGAATGCACTGGGAAAGGCTTAGTGGTTGACCAGTTTCCTTTCCTGCTTCTCGAGCCACACCATCCCTTCATTTTACTTGGGGAGTTATTTTATAGGAATATTATTTTCCATAACCCTTCATATGTCATTTGCTTTTGATATTTTCAGGGGAAAGGACCTTAGAATTTGCCTTGGGACTCAGAAGAGATTTTTGGACTTGGACTTTGGGTTATCCTGGAAATGGACTAAATATATTTTTATTTGTTAGATTGGCAAGAGCTTTTGGGGGCCAGGAGCAGAATGTTATGGTTTGGATATATGGTGTCCCCCAAAATATCATATGTGAGATAATGCAAGAACATTTAGAAGTGAAATAAGTAGATTATCAAAAGTGTAAACTAATCATTGGATTAATCCACTTGAATAGTTTTACTGAGTGGTAACTCCAAACAGGCAGACTACAGCTGGAGAAAGTAGGTCACCAGGAGCTTATATTTAGTCCTTGATGAACAAACGCTCTACTTTTTCATTTTAGATTATCATCAGTTTATTATAAAAGAGACATGTAAATTATTTACGTGATGAAATTTCAGAACTTCCGTGGAATGGGCAGCTTCACATGATGCCATTTCAACAGTGATTTGTTTCAGTCTACATACTTTCCAGGATGTCAACATCGCTAAATAAGAAATAATCCTTGTCATCTAGACCTACTTTGGTGCCTCCATACCCTGGGAGGAGAACTTTATCTCCAACTTTCACACTAACTGGCTGACTCTCTCCACCCTTCCCTTTAGAGCCTGATCCCACAGCCACTACTGCTGCTCGCAATGCTTTTCCTTGAGATTTTTCTGGAAGCATAATTCCTCCTTTGGTTACAGTTTCAGCTGCACTCCTTTCGACCAATACTCGGTCCAAGAGTGGAAGGAACTTTCTAAACACTTGTCAGGCCATGACTCCCACCGCGCAGGTAGGACTCCGCTCGCCCACCCCTGCAGAGTCCCACAGACCCGCCCTCAGAACCCGTGAAAAGGCCACCCCGGGGCAGGTGTGCTGGACCCTGCCCTGCCCCTACCCCAGAGAGAGGGTGGCTGAGCCAGTGTGCCTGGTGATTAGTCCAGAGGACTCTGTGCAGGCCACTGACTGAGGGCTGGGAGGTGAAGAAGAGAGAGCTTTTTCTGGGCAGCCAGCCAAGGGGAAAGAATTACCCCTGCGCCCCCTCCTGGAAATCCAAACTCTCTACTTTTTTTTTTTTTTGGTACTGGGGATTGAACCCAGGGACACTCCACCACTGAGCCACATCCCCAGCCCTATTTTGTATTTTTATTTAGAGACAGGGTCTCACCTAGTTGCTTAGGGCCTCAGCTAAGTTGCTGAGGCTGGCTTTGAACTCACGATCCTCCTGCCTCAGCCTCCCAAGTGCTGGGATTACAGGCGTGCACCACCGCGCCTGGCTAAACTCTCTACTTTTGATTGCCATATTCTGAACTGTTTTCCTCTGCTATGTCCTTCCACCACAATGTTCTGCCACAGCTCAGGCCCAGAGTGATGGAGTCAGCAAAGCATGAACTGAACCTCTGAAATAGTGAGCCAAAATAAACATTTCCTCCTCAATCAGGTGTTTTGTCACAGGAACAAAAAGCTGACCAACGTTAAGTAAAAAGAAACCAGAAACCCAGGTGAATCTACCTGCTGCCCTATGTGTTTACCTGTAGGGACTGACCAACAACAAGCCATAACTTGCCATATCTAGGCACCTACCTCTAAAAGGAGACCTCCCAACGTCTACACTCACTGTGAGTTCACCGAAATGTGGTAGAATGTCTTGCCCTCTGAAACAGACATCTTCCCACTCTGTCTTTTTTTATGCCCCAAATTACTCTGTGGGCTTGGTCTGAGATTTTGTTCTTCTCTAACAGACCCCATTCCCAGGGGCAGAACGGGGCCCTGTGAAGGCCCCCTCCTCTTGCCTGAGGCTGAAGTCACATGTTATCTGGTGGTGTGCACACCACCACCCACATCTCCCATTGCATCATTTGACCTGACTCCTTTAATTCATCAATTCCCTGCAATTGTATGTGTTCTGAGAAGTATATAGTTATTGATGTTCATCTTTCTTTTTTTCAGGGGTTGAAAAAGAGATAGCTTTGAGATATTTTGGAGATAGCTAAGTAAAACAATTAACAGCTTATTTATTGTTGGGTTTCTGGAAACTTCAAGGACATCCATAAACTTTGTGATTCTTCAAGGCAAGGAGAACCATGGGAGCAGAAGTCTTTGTGTCTGGTCACATCACTGTTATGTGAAATGTAGGACTTTCTCTTTGGTCTCTTTGGCCCGTGTCAGTTCCTGTTCATCTTGTCCTGGAACCAATGGTGGGGACACAGCTTTTGAGAGATTCAACATAGTGACCATTTAGAAAGTGATCAAGTAACTACATCGGAGTCCAGGCATTTGGTGATAGGGCCACCTCGCTTCACCATCCCAATCTGAAGATCCTCGCAAGCTCTGCAGTTCCTTTCAGACCCCCCAATGAAGTTGGCCCATCAGGAGATGAAGCCCTAATGCCAGATTTTATGTGCCCCTCAAGAATTGGGCATTTCTCAGTGATTTCCCTGAAAATCAAGACAGTAACACTGGAATTGCATGTTCTGCAAAGTGCTGAGGGCCTCAGCCAGTGTCCAGCCTGCTTGCAACTGCGCAGGTGGTCTTTCACACAGCTGTATACTCTGCAGTAGATATGAAATCTCTTTGTTTTACCTTTTCCAAATGTAAACATTTGGATTCTGTGGAGTCCTTACCGCTGCCCCTCAATCTCCACTGCAGTAGCCATTGCCCTGTGATGCTCTCAATTTGACCTTACCATGAACACTGCGTCATTTCCTTTCAATGTGGTTCAATGGCGTTTACATAATTACCATCCAGGTACTTTTGCTTCTTTAAAATCTGAAACTTTTTGTGATGCACAGGTCTAATTCATGATTTTGTTTTGTTTTGTTTTGTTTGCGGTGCTGGGGATCAAACCCAAGGCCTTGTGCTTGCGAGGCAAGCACTCTACCAACTGAACTAGATCCCCAGCCCTCATGATGGTGTTTTAGCTTACTAGCTATGAAATTTTGAGCAAGTGAGTTAATCTCTGCTTCGGCTTACTCTTCATACATAATGTCCTTAATAGATTCTGATAGGAGTTAAAAGGGCTAATACACACAGAAAGATCTTTAAATAGAGCTGACCCACAGTTGGCCCAGCCCATACCATCTGTTGTGGCTCTGGCATTTTTCAGGACTTTCAGTCTTGGGAGGACAGAAGGGTGCTAGGCAGTGAGTGTCATGGAGAAGAGGTCTCTGGGAGGGCACCTGGGCACCTGCCCACATGCCTGACAGACTCCCCTTATTGTCCCCATCTTCTCCCTGAATTTCTACTTTCCTGATTCCCATGTTCCAGCTCTCCGTTTCTTCCTTAGCTACTAGAAATATGGAGAAATAAAATCAGAAATGAAACTAAACACAATTTCACTATGTATTGAACCCTCAATCTTTAAGTCACTTTAACAAATTATAGCAAGTGTTAACAAGAGTTTTCATTTCTTAACATCTGTCCAGCTTCTGGGCAAACAAGCCAAGTTCCCAGCACAGCCCAGATCTCAGGAGCTCATGCTGAGCAGCAGCTGAGGATGGTGCCAGAGGACCTCATCACTGCTCTGCTACACAAGGGTTCTTTGATTTGTGTGCAGTAAAAAGTAAAAGACTAGGTATGACCTTTACCCACTATAAGCTGACATTGATGTTGATGTTGGGGAAGGTTTTGTTCTTCCTAACGCTTGCCTAGACCTTAAGACAGGTGTTGCTCTGCAGTGGGAAGGGGGACTTGTGCCCCATCTCATTCATAACTGATGCCCTATATTCAGTATGGAATGCGGCAAAGTATTCATCTAAATTCAAGGTTTCCATGTCACCTGTGACTGTTGTGAATGGCTTGGCATTAAACATGGTCATATCTGGGTAATTCATCGCAGGAGTCCAAGCCGGAATCAGGAGGCTTCATTCTCAGTGTTGCATAAAAAATCCACACCACATGCCCATCAGCTCCAGTCATGCAGAAGCATCCCTCCTGTCTGATCAGACACCTGGAACTACTCCTACTGCTCCTCTAGTTTTTCACCTTGTCCTGTCAATCAATAGTCTATGAATACCCAAGACGGCAGTTTCTTCATTAAAGAACCTGCAGCACCCGTCACAGAGAGATGTGATGTTCAGGCTGGGTTAGCTCAGTGGTGGAGCATGTGCACAGCACGCGCAGGCCCTGGTTCCATCCCCAGCACCACCAAAAGAAAGAGGGATGTGATCTTTGGTGCCGCTTCCTCAACATGGTCAGCAGACTCAGATTGCAAAAGATGATTCCTCTCAAGACATGACTCTGGGCCTCAAGTAAATGGCCCATCATGCCAGGCCCTGTCAGGGGCTTTTGCCTCATTCAGATCCTCTAGCTGCAGAGGTTCTTCCTCTCAAATCCTCCAGTGTTTGAAAGTCAGTTGCAACTAGTGAAAGGAGATCAATGAAAAAGAATCCTGGATTCTGGTCCTGTGTCCCAGTGACTTCTGGCCCTGCAGATGAGATGTGGACACATCTGGTCAGAAAAGTTTTGTGGGCCAGGCAAGCACAGTCTATGGCTGCTCCCACAGGCCCAGATGAGGATTTAGAACTGAGGGTCTCATCACCATCTGGAGGTTCTCTTTTTTTCTGAACTTAAATTTATTGGCAGTATTTTTAAATTCTCTGTTAACAATTTCTCATTTTTGCAAGGTAAATGTGAATGGAGATTGCTGTCTCAAGCTTTAACTTTCTATGAAGGGATTTCACTGTATTTCAAAACTTCTCATCTTGCATGCAGAAGCAACAGATCTTTGAGATCCCTAAAACTGAAGGCCAAGTTGAACATTCCTATGTATATTTCCTTGCAGAGAATATCCAGAGTTCTTGCCAAATTCTAGGCTTATGATTTGGCAATGTTTTACAAAGTTAGAAACAAATGGTTTCCTCATCACAAATACTTGTCAATCAAGCTAACCTTTGAATTTTCTCAATGGCCTGTGTGGTAGGCCTTTTCTTGATTGTTGTGTTCTACCCATGCCTAAAGTTGAATATACTCCAAGGTAGGTTTCGGGAGAGAGCCCAGGTTGTCCACAAACTTTCCTTCTTTATATGACATGGCTCCTGTGGGCAGATTTCACACAGTGCAGTAGATTTTCAGGTTTTGGAGGTCTTCTCATTCTGGAGCACCCTCTCCATGACCCCTTCTCTAATGTTATGTTGATGTAGTGAATCCCATTCCTTCTGCATCTGATGTAAGAAAAATGGAGAAGGAAAGGGAAAGAGTGAGAGATAGATAAAGAACAGAAAATAAGAAGTGAGTGTATTAGCCATGTTTTTGTCACTGGCAAGAGTCTGACAAGAGCAACTTAGAGGAGGAAAAATTTATTTAGGGACCACAGTTTGAGAGATTCAGTCCATGGTCAGCCAATTCCATTGCTGTGGTCCTGAGATGAGGCAGAACATCATGGTGAATGGGCATGGTAGGAGAAAAGGTCTCAGCTCATGGCAGCCAGGAGAGAACGTGGATCAAGGGGTATAATAAAGTCACCAAGGGCATGCCCCAGTGACCTCCTCCAGATACACCACACCTACCTAGAGTTACAACCTAGTAGTTAATTCAGATTATTAATTCATGAAATGAATTAATCTACTGATGAGGTTACAGTTCACTTTTCCAGATGCATATGTTTGGGTTTCTTCTTAGAAACTGAATCAGTATATATGTATTGGAGGATTAGGGTAGATTCTCTTCATATAGAACAGATGAGACGGGACACCCAAGAAATTTGCAGAAAGCAAGTGTATTTAAGCTGCAGCATCCAGATGGACTAACATTGAAAAAAGTCTCTTCATCTCAGGTCTGGAAATTCTTTGAGATTTATACTCAGTGAGTGGTTACATGACAGTTACTTCTTGTTCCATATTCTTTGGTTGGATAGAGGTTTCACATGCTTTTACCAAACAAAACAGAAATAGTATTTTCTTCACAACAAACTTGATTGTAAACCTAGCTTTTACAAGAAAGAGAAAGCTACAAACCACAGTGAGGTAAATCTGCTGACATTCTTTGTGAAAATGTTGTCAACAAGGAGAGAAGTTGTTTTGATTATAGCAGGGAGTCTTTTTTGGAGTCTACATCACTCTCCCACCACAAAAGTACACAAATCATGCTTGGACTAAAAGTCAAGTCCTGGGCAATAATGGGTGGGTCACTTCAGGACAGGAAATAAAATTCCTGGTCTATCATTCCTAAGGAAAGGAATACTATAAAACACCATATCCCTGAATGTCCCCTTTTCTATTCTCAAAATACGTAGACATGTTAAAGGAAGAGTGAGAGCAGGCCTGGGCTGGGAAGTCCAAACACACGCTATCCTGAAGGACTTGGGCTTTCTCCGTGCACACTGGGAACAAGGGCAGGCTAGTGTTGTCTGTATAAGCCACTTCCTTTCCTGTACACCAGGACTGCTGCTCCTTGGGATACTGATCACACAAGCACACCTAGCGTGCTAATGCTGATGACGTCACTAACATACAATATCCCTCTCTGAGAGGAGATGGGTGTGGGACTGAGGATACGTTGGAAAGGATACTTGTCACTGTCCAGCCAGTCACCACTGTACAAAATGCCATGAGGGAGGCAGGCACACTTGGCCAAGCCCCCTGAGGGATGGAGGAGCTCCCTGTCAGCCTGTAGCCACTGAACTCTCCTTGGAGAGACTGCTGATCCCTCACAAGCTTCCTCCAATAAGCCACACATCTCCTGTGCTGTCTCCAGGCACTTCCTTTGGCTTCGTCACTGTGTGCTCCACTGCCCCAGCACAACTGGGCTGTGGATGTGACACCTGGACTGCTGACCCTGCTTGCCCCCCTCTCCCATCCAGAGCAAGAGGGAAGACAATGGTGTTCTTGACGAAACGGTAGCACCTTGGTGAGAATGTAAATGGATAAAGATAATGTGGTACATGTACACAGTGGAATATTACTCAATCTCACAGAAGAACAAAATTATGGCATTTGCCAGTAAATGGATGGAAGTGAAGAATATCATGCTAAGCAAAATAAGCCAATCCCAAAGAACCAAAGGCCAAATATTTTCTCTGATATGCAGATGCTAGTTCACAAAAAGAGGGAGGGCTAGGGAAGAATAGAGGTACTTTGAATTAAACGAAGGGCAGTGGAGGAAGGGAGGGAGCGTGGGGGTAGAAATGATAGCAGAAGTGTCAAAATGCACTCTACTGTCATGTATGACTAATCAGAACAAGTTTTTTAAAATGGGGAAAAAAGCATTGGACAGGACTATGAAAACCCCGAAAGACCCAAGGAAGTCTAGTGGGCAAAGGGGATTTGAGAGTGATGTCTTATTGCCACTTTCTCCCTCTGCATACTGCTTTGTTTCCTAATAAACTTTACTATATTTCAACTACATTTTGTGACTCATCTGAAATATTCTCCTTCAAGAATAAAAGAGCCACGACACACAACATAAGCTCAGATTTGTGAACAACAACTAAAATCAAAAATAGCACTCATGTTTATTTTTTAATTTTGAAACAGGGTCTTGCTAAGATGTTGAGACTGGACTCAAACTTGAGATTATTCTTAATCAGCCTCCCAAATACTTGGGTTTCCAGGTATGTGCCACCAAACCTAGTCCCTTGCTTATTTTTTTTTTTTTTTTTGTTAATTTTTTTTTTTTTTACTTATTGATTCATTGAGCACAAATGGAGTACAGCTATTGTTTCTCTGGTTGTACACAAAGTAGAGTCACACCATCTGTGCATTCATACATGTACACAGAGCAATGATGTCTGTCACATATTCTGTTATTATTCTTACCCTCCCACCCAACCCCACCCCTCCCTTCCCTCTATGCTATCTATCCTTCTTCCATTCTAGCCACCC
>JAJEJO010003175.1:252368-301804 GCA_020662805.1 Glaucomys volans | reverse complement strand
AGGGCAGGGACTCTGTGTTGTTTGTTGTCGTGATCACACAGGGCCTCACATCAAGTGGCTCCCGTCATCCATCTGATCATCTGATCGACGTTAGTCGAATGTCTTCCCGCACGTTTCCATTTTTTTTTTTTTTTTTTTGTGAACCAGGGATTGAACTCAGGGACACTCGGCCACTGAGCCACATCCCCAGCCCTATTTTGTATTTTATTTAGAGACAGGGTCTCACTGAGTTGCTTAGGGCCTTGCTAAGCTGCTGAGGCTGGCTTTGAACTCATGATCCTCCTGACTCAGCCTCCCACGTTGCTTGGATTACAGGCGTGCGCCACCACGCCTGGCCCGCACGTTTCAAGTTGCCCAATATATATTGTTGTCCCTTTGCCAGGGCTTCTTAATAACTTTAAACTGAAGGTTCATGGGGCCACATTTTACTGAATGCTGAGTGCTTGAGAGTCACCTGCCAAAGTGGAAAATGGCAGTAATGAGAAGGTGGGCATCTGAAATGCCCAGGTGGTCATCAACCAGGTCGCCTCACCTGTGCGGCCTTTGTCCACACGGCACTGGGAGGCCTGTCTCTTTCCGGCCTTCTCCCCTTGCACCCTATGTTCTGGCCTCTCAGATTTGGAGGGCGCGCATTCATCTTCATTATGTGTGTGTGTGTGTGTGTGTGTGTGTGTGTGTGCATGCCCATGTTCCCGCTGGGCTGCCCTCCTCTATGCTGCTCAGACATCGCCTATCCATGGAATCCTCTCAACTCCTGCAGGAAGAATTAGTTGCTAGTACCTTACCTTATTCAGGCAGCTCACATAAACTTGATTATTTGTGCAGAGGGTATATCCCCACAGCACAGGGGCTGTGTTTTCTTTTTCTCTTTTCTCTGTTATTGTTTTTTGGGGAGGGGGAGGTACCAGGAATTGAACCCTAGGGTGTTCAACCACTGAGCACATCCCCAGCCCTTTTTGTCTCACTGAGTTGCTTAGGGCCTCACTAAGTTGCTGAGGCTGGCTTTGAACTCGAGATCCTCCTGCCTCAGCCTCCCAAGTGCTGGGATTACAGGCGTGCGCCACTGCGCCCGGCTCCCAGCCCTTTTTGTGTTTTATTTTGAGACAGGGTCTCCCTTAATTGCTTAGGGCCTTGCTAAGTTGCTGAGGCTGACTTTGAACTTGTGATCCTCCTGCCTCAGCCTCCTGGGCTGCTGGGATTACAGGAATGTGCCACTGCACCTTTCTTTCAATGGGTGTTTCCCACCCTAGCACAGTGCTCAGCACAGAATATGCCATAATCAACATACAAATGTTAGCCTGGCACAGTGGTGCCTGCCTATAATCCCAGCAACTCAGGAGGCTGAGGCAGGAGGACGGCAAATTCAAGGCCAGATGTGGCAACTTAGTAAGACCCTGTCCCAAAATAAAAAATGAAAAGGACTAGGGGGGGCTGGGGTCATAGCTCAGTGATAGAGCACTTGCTTAGTATGTGTGAGGCACTGGGTTCGATTCTCAGCACCACATATAAATAAATAAAATAGATGTCCATTAAAGACTAAAAAAAAAAAAAGAAAGAAAGAAAAGGACTGTAGCTCAGTGGTAGAGCCTCCAGGGTTCAGTCCCTAGTACTGGGGGGAAAAAACAACAATAAGAAAAACAACTGTGAGTGTTAGAATCACTCGGCTCACTTAATTAGCCTCTACCGGCCTGGCAGCTGTTTAGAGTAATCCCCTCCCACCCAGCACAAGCACTGTGCAGTCAGAAACCATTCCCCAGGCAAGGCCTGTGCCATGCTAACTCACATCCATCCCCCGAATGCTGCCAACACCTGACATTCCTTCCTGGAAAAGAGAATTGTTCTTTCCCCTTATCCTTCTGTAGAACACCCTATCTTTCTGTTTGGACTTTCCCTGTGTAAAAATCTGGTGCGCTCTGAGGGGTGATCTTTTGGAGAAGGACCATTGAAACTTTCCAAGATGGGTCTCTCAATGGCATCCAAGGGTATGGTCTCCATGTTAAGAAAAAGAATCTCATTGGCTGCATCTTTTATTTAGCAAAACCATCTCTTCCTCCCAAATGGAGTAAGTATGCCTTTGAAGAGGTGAAGAACCTGTGCTGGAGAAAATCCTGGGGTAAAACGAGGTTAATTTGAGAACCAGAAGATAAGGCCATTCTGAAGCCACACATGGGGGAAGAAAGGGGACTGGGGGCCCTGGGCTCTCTGAGGAGGCCAGTGCTGAGATGCAGTGGCTCTCCAGGGAGTTCCCACTCCTGCTCGTTGCTGGCTTTCCCCGGCTGTCCCGATTGTTCATCCTGTCCCCTCCCCAAATCCTCAAGAAGGGCACCAGGGACCTTCTCCTTGCCTCCTACTGCCTGCGTGTCCCCCAGTCTGTCATCATTCTATCTTTTGCCTCTTCAAAATATCTCTGAGATAGGCCTTTCTTTTCTGCCTCCCATCTCTTTCCATCTCCCAGGCTGATCTCTGTCCTCTGCAGTGGCTTCTGCATGCGGGCTTCCTGGTATGCTTCCTGGTCCCGTCTCCTAGGCACACATCTTTAAAGAGGCCCCTCCACAGTGGAAGGAACGTAAGCAACTCCACGGTCCTCCGGGTGTACATTTTCTTGCTGTACATGCAGTTGGCCTCTGAATCTGCAGGTTTTGCATTTGTGGATTCAACTAACCATGGATGGAGATGTTTAAAAAAAAAAAAGAGTTGCATCTGCCATGAACATGTAGTTTTCTTTCTTGTCGTTCTCCCCACAGTTTAATAACTATTTAACTACTATTTACATTGTGTTAGGTATTATAAGTCATCTAGGGACAAATGAAAGTATAGAGAGGTGCACATAAATTATATGTAAATCCTATGCTACTCTATATAAGCGAATTGAGCATCCTTGTTGTTTGGAATCTGAGGGTCCTGGAACTGATCCTCTGAGGTCACCAAGAGATTTGGTACTTGTTTCTTGCTCCACCCTAAACGAAACTCTTCAGTGCACTTTACGGAACTGACTCCAGTCTCAGGAGGCCTCTCCCCTCTTCTCCTTCCCCACGACCAGCTGAGATCATCTTTTCCACTTAATCTGAATCCTACCATCCATTAAAGGAGCTCCTCCAACAACACTGATGTCTCCTTCGCTTGCATATTGAATGTGCCCGCCATTGCTGGGAACGTCACCATCCTGTTACCGCTCAAAATGTTATTGCTTTCATCTGCAAAAGTCACAAAGACATGTCATCTGTCACATAAATTGCAAAGAGCAAATGGGACAAAGTTAAGGCAAATTCCTTCCTTCCTGCTTTCCTTCCTTCTTTTCTCTCTTCCTTCCTCTTTCTTTTTGATTCTACTTGCAGCCTGCCTGATTGAAATTCCCAAGTGCAGAGATAATAGCTTAGCCTGGGCTTGTTTTCAAATGATCCTGGGGATGTTAGTTTTGTCCCCCTCATTTGCTCCTGCTGCTGGGGGTCTTAGTGTCTCTCACAGAGTGTTACTTAGGGCTCTGGGGGTGAAGCTCACTAAACACACGTTAATTGATTTATTGAGTTAGTCATTCAGTCTTTGACAGACATTAATTTACTGCCTACAGAGAAAGCTGCAGGAGACGTTGATTTCTCTGCCCAAACGGCACCAAAATTCAATGAGAGCCACCCAACGCCTGAAAGAGGACTTTGACAAACCAAAGCCACCTGAGAACAGGTTTGTCTGCCTTCGGCTCACCTTGAGCAGTGGCCAAGCTCGGGTGCTGGGAACTCACGGAAAGCACACTTGCTGCGTGCTATTTGTTCAGTAACAGCCTTCCTGAGTCTGTTGGTGAGAACTGGGCCTTACAAAGTCAACAGAAGGCTTCTGGCTGATTCTCCAGGACACTGGGCTGCCAATGCCTGTAACTCAGATCCAGAACTTCCTGTCCTCTGGGTTAGTAGTTTTCCAGCCTGGGGGGCCTGGGTTGGCCTCCACACCTCAAAGGTCTGTGCTTAACTTAAGGGGCTGGTTCTCGTCTCTCAGTGGCTGCAATTCCTGGGGTCAAACCCAGAAGCTGCAGCCAGTGGACAAGCAGACTCAGGGCCACGGGTGGCCACTGAGGCAAAGTAAGGGACTAGTGGAATATTTATTGGCAACAGAAATTCAAACGTACCTTCAATTCAGGTTTAAAGGCCTAGTCAATGATTACATATTTTTATTATTTACCTGGTAAAAATTCCCTAAAAAGAGAGGGAGGGAGAGAAGGAAGAGCTTGATTTCCTCCCTAAATTTTAGGTTCTCTTCAGTGTTTCGTGTGGTCATGTGGGTGCATCTGGGCTCCCTGGCTTCTGGGCTGGACTCAGAGCAGGACCATCAGGTGGGAGGCCTGAGCCCTGAAGACCCCATCCAGGGAGAGGGTCTGCTGGATGCAGAAAGTATGGGAGCCCCAGGAAGGTTACAGCCCAACAAGGTAATTCTCCCAGCCTCCAGATGACAAAGGTTGCGTTTACACCTGGCCAGGAGGTTTAATCATCTACCATTTCCAAACACAGCAGGCTAACAACCGGCTGGACTAAAATCATAAATTAAAAAAAAAAAAAAGAAAAAAAGAAAAATCACCAAGAGACAGCATGCGGGAAAGGAGGGAGGAGGTGGGCCAGTGTCTTTGCTCTAGATAGTGGGGGCCTGGAGCGAGGATCCCTGGGTGACAGGCCTGGGGCACAGGGCCCTGGGTGGGAACTCTGGGTGACAAACCCTGAGTATGGGGACTCTTGGTGAGAGGCTGAGCCAGTGTTCCCCAGACAAGCAAGAAGAGCCCAATTGCCGGCAGCCCAGTGAAAAAATGTCCCCCTGGTGGACTGGGATGTCTTTCTCACTATCACCAAGAGAAAAGAAGTCCTTGCTCTGAAGATTGTCCCTTAGGGGCTCAAGAGGGAGCTGTGCCTTGTCACTTCTTATATGTCCTTGCCTTCTGATTAGAGAGGCCAGGGTATCTTTCTGTCTTCACATTAGGTGGTTTGGCATAGAGTTACAAGCTACCCACCCCTTGAGTCAGACTGTCTGGGTTCACATCTCTGCTCCACCACTTCCTGGTAGCTTTGGGTAAATAACCTCAGTTCTCTATGCCTCAGTTTCCTCATCTATAAAATAGGGATGGAATTATGAACAATTATAATGCACCAATTTTTAAAAGTGGAAAGTAAAACATAGGGATGGAAATGAGTAGTACTTACCTTATAGAATATTGTCAGGGTTAAGTGAGATAATGTATCACTATTGTTATTTTATGGAAACATGTAATGCAAGGAGTCAAATAGATAACTTTAGCTGTATGTAGACAGAATCTGAACTCAGTGCATGTGAATCAGAGGAAGATGCGTTTATGTGTAGAAGAGACTTAGCGGCAGGGCTGGGGATGTAGGTAAGTAATAGAGTGTTGCCCTGTGTGCACCAAGGCCAGGGGTTCAATGCCAGGGCTGCCAAATAAACAAACAAAATATCAAACATACAAAACAAGCAAACTTGGAAGCACTAGTGTCCATAAGACAGTGGCCATGTGTTAATTTTTCGCACATTGATTTGATCAGACTGAGAGAGCTGTGAAATCCCGTGGAGAAATAGGATCTTCATAATAAAGCTTTTATTGCAGAGGAAAGATCAATCCTTTAGGTAATTAGCAATAAATATTGTTGAATGTCTGTTATGTATAAGACACTCTGGCCCATCCAGGGACACAGCAGAATTAGATCTAGGCCCTCCTCCCTCAATAAATTTACCATCTTGATAGGGACACAAGACATACATGAAAATAGATAACCAATAACTCAAGATAACATATGTCAAATGCCAAATGAGTTATAGTGTACAACAAACGTATTTGTGTCTTATCTCTCCTGTTCACTCCACGAAGGCAGAAATCACATCTGTCTTGCTCACTATGATAGTTCCCCTGCCCACTGTCTACATTGCAGCTGAGACTGACTGAATACTTGTTATGGCCGGGGCAATGTTCTTGGCCCTTTATGGCCATTAACTGCTTTAGGCTATACTGTAGATACTCTCACCACCCCATTTTCAAGTTGGGAAAAATGGTTGGGAGTGGCGGCACATGTCTATAATCTGAGCCACTCAGGAGGCTGAGGCAGGAGGATCCAAGTTCGAGACCAGCTTGGGTCATTTAGTGAGATCCTGTGTCAAAATAAAGTGAAATAAGGGCTGGGGATGTAGCTCAGTTGGTAGAGTGCCTGCCTCACAAGCACAATCCCCAGCACCGCAAAAAAAAAAAAAAAAAAAAAAAAAGTGAAATAAAAAGGCTGGGGATTGTAACCAGGGTTCAATCCCCAGTATCACAAAAATGAAAAAAATGTGGGTCACAGAGAAATGGAAACACTTGTTCCAAGTCACAAGGGTTCAGTGCTACTGCTATGGACACATTCAGGTAACAGCCTGGCCAGGGCCCCCAAATCAATTCAGAGACCAATAGACTGACCTGAACTCAGATGAATCTTTGGAGCGGAGAGGGGTGGGATAGTGGAAATATTCTCCAAGAAGCAGTGTGTCTGCTGGATTCTGGAGGAGCTGGTTTCGGATAAGCAGGAAGTATGGGAGAGAGACAGAAATAGGGTGGGAAGCTACACAGGAGACTTGGCAGTAGGCTCACATCAGCAGACTGGCCGGAGTGGATGATATGTGCAAACAGTGGCAGGGACAGTTAGAAAGGTAGATTGGGGACAGATTATAAAAGGTCTTGAGTCTGAGGCAAAGGAAGGAGACCCTGAAGGAACAGACTCCACAGAAATAAGCTGGCGACATCTTGAGTGCTTAATGTTTCTGGATCTTTAGTTGGGTCCAAACATTTGATAAGCCCAATATGGCCTTCAGTTTCTTCGACAGCTATATTGAATTACATAACACCTTGAATCAAGGCCACTGGAAAATTACACAAAACATTTGTTCCATATGGTCTGGGAAAGTTTAAAAGCCTTGCAGGAAAACATCTCCCTCCCTCCCATTTTTGTGCTTTGGAGTTGAAAGGAGTCTGACATACTGTCTTGTCACTGAGGAGATAGAGCAGGTGACAAGGGGAAGGTGTGGACCTTGTTGTAAGGGACAGGGGAGCTCATGGCTGCTAGCAACCTGCTCTTACAGTGCCAGGGTTGAGGGCCTCCAGGGCCACAGACCTCTGTACCCCTGCCATGGGGCTGGGTGACCTTTGACACACTTCCTTCCCACTCTGGGTTTTGTTTTTCCACCTGTGCAAAAGAGGATCTGCGTGCTTCAGCTTCCCTGCCCACCTGGACACGGAGATGAATGAGCTTGCTGTTTGCTGAAGGCCAATGGGAGCCTGGACTTCACACGTGCACCTGTGTGAGGGTTCTGGGTTGCACCCAGATGGTGGGGCCCATTCTGTGTTTGCCCTCGTAACAAAGCCAGAGCCTCCCGCAACCCCCAGGCAGTGAAACCAGGATTGGGGCTGGGGTCAGTGGTGTGGCAGAGGAAATATAGACCAGCACCAAGACTGCGGTTGGTGTTTGTTGGTGTTTTTTTTTATTTTGTTTCTCTGGACACTTGGAGGATATCAACTTTGCCAGAGTTGACTACTGGAAGCTGAAGGTGCTGCTGTTTAGCGCTCTCATTTAGTATGGACCTCTTTTAGCATAAAACTCTTTTAGTAAGCAACTCTTCCTTCATTTTGAAAAACACTGGCTTCATTAATTTATTATTTTTTTTTAAAGGAGAAAAGAAAAAAGATCTCCTTAAATCATCAAAACCTTTGCTCAAAGGTCCTCTGTAGCCATTAGAGCATCTTTTGGTTGAGTGTGGGTAGTGTGGAACTTAGAAGAGAGGAACAGACTCCTTGCAAAGTCTGTTTGGGATTTTCTGCCAAACTCCATGTATTTTCCAAAGGGATGTTTGAAACCCTTTGATTAAGAAAGCCAGCCTTCTTGTTTTCCTGTCCTCTATCAAGATTCACACTAAGTTGGCCACCCACTGATACGAATCTGTAAATACACCAAATCCTGCCTTTGAACGAGCTGGTCCCTAACCCGCTATCTTATGAAAATGTTTGGGAGATGGCAACATCACAGGGCTCTGTGGAGACTAGTGGGCCTGCCCTTTGTGAAGGAGACCTGGGAGGCTCTAGGTCTCCTGGAGAAGAGAGGGAGAGCCAGGAAGTCTGCCTGCAGAGAATCTAGATTCCCTGACCCTTCCCAGCCCCGTGTGGGCCTGTGTGTGAGGGATGCTGAGTCCAGAGAGCGACATTTCCTGGAGGGAGAGATGTGGAGAACAGTGTTTTATATATATTTAATATCTCATTGCTTTATTTCACTTTCTTTCTTTTGGTACTGGGGATTGAACCCAGGGGTACTTTACCACTGAGCTCCATCCCCAGCCTTTTTTATTATTACTTCGAGGCAGGGTCTCACTAAGTTGCTTTGGGCTTCATGCAGTTGCTGAGACTGGCCTCAAACTATGATCCTCCTACCTCAGCCTCTGGAGTCACTGAGGTTACAGGTGTGTGCCACCATGCCTAACTTCTTTCTGCCTTTATTATCTTTATTTTTTCTAACATCATTTCCTTTTCGTCTATTTCCTAATTTTTGTTTCTTCCCTGATTCTCCTATTAGGCTTCCTCCTATCCATTTCTCTTTTGCCACACACTCTCCCCCTGGGGCCATATGTCACTGAACTTGAGCTTGACCCAGAGCATAGCTAGAAGTACCAGTGCTTTCTTGTGTCATGTTTTCTTAAAAGAGAGACATGGCCTGCGACTGGTGGAGTTCATGGAGTTCACTGTAGTCTGTGTGCTCAGGTTAAGATTTTGTTCTGAATTTTGAAGTCACATTTAATAACTGCTCATGAAACAAGAGGGGCTGTCTTTCCAGTCATTGGTAAGCTGGCAAGGAGCCGGTGGAGAGATGGTGTTGGAGAAATAAATGAGATGTTAACTTCCCTTCCACAATTCAGGCTGATCTGGTGGTGGCAATAGAGATCCCCAGAGTTTCTAAATTAGAAGTGAAACTTTAAAAGCAATTTGTAAAGGATGCCACAGCTGCAGAAAACTGGTGAAATAGCCAGGCGAGGGATCTGAGAGTCTGGAGAAAAAAGATCAAAGCTAAGGACGTTCTCCCCATATTCACCGTCAGCATCTCTGAGCCCTCTGTAGTTCCTATCTGCCTCCTTGGCACTCTGTTGGTGTTCCTGGGAAAGCAAAGGTTTTAGCACAGTGGTTAAGGCCCTGGAGTGAGGCTAGCTTTGAATTCCAGCAAAATACCTTCTGCAAGGTTTAGTTACCTTAACTGAACATAGGTACAGTAATACCTGTTGTTATATTAGATGATCCATCTCAAGTATCTGGCACTGAGTCTGATGCTAATAAGCACTTGAGTCATTATTACCCTTAACCACTGCTGAGGAGTCCCCAGCTCAGAGAGAGCTGGTGAAGAGCTCCCTGTGCACACATTCCCTGCTGTCTCATGGAGAATTGAGAAACTCAAACCATACACCAACCCACAGTGAGAGCCACACGCCCCAGCCCCAAGCCCTCCTGATTCTACCCACTGATTAGAAAGCCAGAATCCATTTTGAAGGAAGTGAGAAAAACATCTTTTCCTGTTGTGATTCTTTTCTCCCTTGTATTGATTATCTACTACTGTATTACAAATCAATTCAAAATGTAGGAGTCTACTACCACCACCATTTTTATATGACTATGGGTCAGCTACTTGGATAGGGCTCAGTTGATCTTGCTGGTGGGGAATGAAGGGTCCCGGATGGCATTGCTCACTTACCTGACAGTTGGTGCTGTTGCTTGGCTTGGCCTGCCTTCATGTGGTATCCCATCCCTAGGGGGCCAGACTGGGTTCTCATCAGATGGGGGCATTCCAAAGAGAGCAGAGGAGAGGCAAAGGCTCCTGGAAGCCTAGACCCAGATGCTGTGCAGCACCACATCTGCAGCACCACATCTGCCACAATCTACTGAAGGCCTCCTCAGCTTCAGAGTGTGGGTGAATAGTGTCTACCTCTTGACGGAAAAACACAGCCAGGTCCTACTGCAAAGGGGTGTGCACACAGGCAGGGGAGAAATTATTGATTCTATCTTTGCAAATAACCCATGGAAGTCCATCTTGGCCATAATAAATCACATCTATCCTTCGTGTGGAACTCTTATCCCCAAGGGTTCATGCCATTAAGATGTCTTTCTTCCCAGGTGCCATGGTACATGCCTGTAATTCCAGCGGCTTGGGAGGCTGAGGCAGGAGGTTCGTGAGTTCAAAGACAGCCTCAGCAAAAGTAAGGCACAAAACAACTCAGTGAGACCCTCTCTCTAAATAAAATATAAAATAGGGCTGGGAATGTGGTTCAGGGTTGAGTGGTCCTGAGTTCAATCCCCAGTACCCTAAAAAAAAAGATGTCCTCCTTGAAGTTCAGGATATAGTCATTACAGATAGGTGCAGATCTGGAGGAGGGTTATCTGTTACATCAAGAAAACACCAAAGTAGGTTTAGGGCAGCAAAGTGCAGACAGCTTGGACTTTTTTACATCTGTATGATTTTGCCCCTAAACAGAACATGGTGAGAGAGAGACTAGACAACCACTGTGGACATTACTATTCAGAGAGGGGAAGGACTGGAGATGTGTAGGAGTCACTGGTCATGTCAATTCTGAGCTCAGCTGGTTTTTGGGTCCCCTCTACTCTAAGGATAGTGCTGTGGTTTGGATAAGTTCCCCCAAGACCCATCTGTTAAAAACTTGGCCCTCTGCTCGGTCTATTGAGAGATGGTGGAGCATTTAACAGGTGGAGTCTAAACTAAGCATTGGTAGTGCTGGCCTGGAATCTCAGCTACTTGTGGGGCTGAGGCAGGAAGATCACAAGTTCTAGACAAGTCTAGGTAACTTAATGAGACACTGTCTCAAAAGAAAAAAAAAATTGCCAGGCGCGGTGGCACACACCTGTAATCCCAGCACTTGGGAGGATGAGGCAGGAGGATGGCGAGTTCAAAGCCAGCCTCAGCAACTTAGCGAGGCCCTAAGCAACTCAGTGAGACCCTGTCTCTAAATAAAATACAAAATAGGGCTGGGGATGTGGCTCAGTGGTGGAGTGCCTCTGGGTTCAATCCCCAGTACCAAAAATAAATAAATAAATAAATAAATAAATAAATAAATAAATAAAATAAAATAAAATAAAAAATAAAAAGGACAGGGAATGTGGTTCAGTGGTAGAGAGCCCCTGGGTCAATCCCAGTAGACGGGAGAACAAAAGACAAGGAGGAGCCTAGTTGGGGGACATTCAGTCATCGGGAATGTGCTTTTGAAGGGTTTATTGGGATCTAGCCCTTTCCTCTCTTTCTTTCTCTCTGCTTTCTGGCCACCATGAAGTGAGCAGCTTTCCTCTACCATGCACACCCCCTTTCCCCCACCATGCCATGTACAGTGCCACCACAGTTCCAAACAACAGGGCCAAGGAACCATGGACCGAAATCTCTATAGCCATGAACCAAAATAAATATTTCCTCCTTATAACCTGATTTATCTCAGGTATTTGCCACAGGGATAGAAAGCTGACTAACACAGGTGGGGAATTTTCCTTAGTTAGGGTCCAGTCCCCACCCACCCCAGAAATGGTTCCCTTATCCTTTGTCCTCTTACCTTTTGATTCTGTTTCCTGGCAGAGTAACTTGACTCTTGGCTCTACCATCTGAGTTGTTATGTCCTTTTCTCTGGGACTTGTCCACATTTTCAGCTGAATAGCTTTCTCAGTCTGCTTCCTGTTCATAGGAAGTTGTGGATCCATAGCCTCTCCATTTTGAACTAGCTCTGTTCCTTTTAGTCCAACACAGTACAATTCCTTTAAAAACTTGGTGAATTTCCAGTACATCATATTATGGTACATGCCAGTAGGTAGCCCTCTCTATACTTTTGGCAGGAGTTAATCAGTTGTAGGGAAATGCCTTTAAAATTGTCCAGCTGGAAGGGTCTACTAGACTTTCTGAGGTGTTGATGGAGGATAGAAAAGCCATACCTCTGGTTTTATCTTTTTCTGAAGACATTTATTACTCTGAGAATATTTTATCAATTAGAGAAAGTTGAAGATGAAAATGGTTTTTCAATCAAGCATATCCTGGGTCTTCTATAGTCTTTCTTCTGTTTAGAAATGGAGTAGTCTCTCCTTTAGCCTTTTCTTTTTCTTTTTTTGTTATTGGGGATTGATCTCAGGGGCACTCGACCACTGAGCCACATCCCCAGCTCTTTTTCTGTATTTTATTTAGAGACAGGGTCTCACTGAGTTGCTCAGCACCTCATATTTTGCTGAGGCTGACTTTGAACTCACAATCCTCCTGTCTCAGCCTCCCGAGCTGCTGGGATTACAGGCATGTGCCACTCTGCCTGGCTAATCTTTAGTTTTTCTTCACAACCAATTCTCCTTACTTATATTCATGGCTCATTAGGTACATTTTCTATTCCAAGTTACTAGAGACAACATTTTGCCAACTGTTCTGTCATGACACAAAACACATTGTCTTTTCCCCAATCTCACTAGAGAAGTTCCCCATTACATTTCTACCTTCTATGACAAGTTTCTTACCATTTTTCTAGCTCTGCCTTCCACTTGGTCCTGAAGCCAATGCCTCTTGTTTTAGGTTATTTGTAGTGGCACACCGTTCCAGTACCAATTTCTATATCAGTTGTTTATTACTATAATACAGGCCTTCCCCAACTGTGGTGGCTTAAAATGATAACCCTCATTTCCTCTCAGTTCCATGGGTTAGCAATTGGGACTGGCCTCTGCTGGGAAGTTCCATTGGTCTCACCTGCTTTGTGTGACCGTGATCAGAAGGCAGGTAGGCAGGGACTGGTGAGATTATGGCCTCACCCATGCCTGGGATTGGTGTGGACATCACCTGGACCTCCCTCTTCACGAGTTTCTCATCCTCAAAGAGGTCATCCTGGCTTCCTCCGAGGGCAAGCAAGAATGGAATCTGTAAGAATTTTGAGACCGAGACTTAGACGTGATTCAATGTCATTTCTGCTACATTCTCTTGGTCAAAATAAGTCACGAGGCTGGGCTAGATTCAAGGGGTGGGAAAACTGACTTCTCCTTTCAGTGGGAGGTGTGGCAAACTCATATTCCAAATGGTCGAATGAACAGGGATGGGAGGAATTATCTCAGCCCATTTGCAAATAATCTCTCACAACCACAGTCTGGGAAATAACGTTCAAAGCCCGAGTTGGGAGCACTGGCACGTTCCTATAATCACAGCGGTTTAAGAAGTCAACAGGAAGGTCACGAGTTCGAGGCCAGCTTCAGCAACTTAGCAAGACTGGCTCAAATCAGAAATAAAAAGTGTTGGGGATGTAGCCCAGTGGTAAAGATCCCCTGGGTCCAATGTCCAGTACCAAAAACCAAAACAAAGTGTATCTACTCTCACAATTCTATATACTGCATAAGCTGTTATTCCTCCTATTTTTCCAACATTTTGGGGGGGGGGTTGAGGTGCTGGGGATAGAACCCGAGGCCTCGCTCATGCTAAGCATGTGCTGTACCACTGAGCTCCACCCAAGGCCCTCCAACTTCTTAAAAAACAATTCTTGTGGCAAAATACAAATAACATAAAATTTACTAAAACTCCTTTTGTTTGCAGACCTGTATGCCATTACCAGGTTCTTCCATCCTTATTCAATTACCACTGATCGCCTAAGCTAAAAGTGATCAGGCGTAACGTAAAGCCCACACGCCTCTCTCTCCTCCCACACCTTTCTCATGAAATGCCAATAAAAAGGCGAGGTCTGGCTGTAGTAAATGCTCTTGCTGAGACTTCTGTCAATTTTTCATATGATTCGATACACACAAGTCACTGTTTAACTTCTCAGGGATTAGATTTTACTGTCTAATGTCTTAGTCATTTCCAGCATCCTGGAATAAAGTTGGGAGTAGGTAAGAATGATTATCCCCAACATACTGCCAAGGCTGTGGCTTAGTTAGGAAGAAAAGGAGCCACTTCTGATCCCCCCTTGCTTCTCCATTCCCAGTAAGGTTGAGAATCAAATGTCGTGTTTAAGAACTGTTTCAAGGGGCTGGGGTTGTGGCTCAGTGGTAGAGCACTTGCCTGGCATGTGTGAGGCACTGGGTTTGATTCTCAGCACCACATGAAAATAAATAAATAAAATAAAGGTATTGTGTCCTTCTACAACTAAAAATATAAATAAAATTAAATATTTATAGGAAAATCCTCTTTTGAGACTAGGGATGTAGCTTAGTGGTAGAGTGCCTGCCTAGCAAGTGCAAGGCTCTGGGTTCGATCCCCAGAAGTGAGGAAAAGACTGATTAAATTATACCAAATATTAGAGGTGCCCAGAAATTAGCTGAGAAATTTGGAACATTATAAGGAAACAATGAAAGATGTGTCCCAGTTGACTATACATTAAGCAGTATATTTTCCTCCAAGAAATAGAAACAAAATAAAAAAAATATTTTCTGCCCAAAACAGCTTCAGTAATGCTGTTTTTCTCTGCTCCCTGACTGCCCTGGATCCACATTCAGGATCCAAATGTCTGTCTACTTTCAGAAGAAATGAACAAGGGGAAACAATGAATAGCACTTCTTTCAACATTGACCTTCACGAGCATTCTAGTTCATTCAGTTCATCTTCTCTTTATTAGGAACTGACTGGACACCCAAACTCTCTAAGGGGCTGCCCAGAGAGGCTACAGGAGTGAGAGTAATTAGGAAACCCCCTCAGGTGACACTTTTACAAGCAGCCACTCAACTCTACGAAGCAAAGCCGATCAATTCCCAGTAGGCGCCGAGCTAGCGTCTCACAGTTGTGGTGTTGTGGTGTTGTGGTGGTGTAATGTAAGTGATGACGTGATGTGTGCTTGAACTCCATCTTCAGGAGCCGGACTGCCTGGGTTTGAATCTGGTTTCCTACTTCCTTGCTGGGTAACTTTGAGGGGAGGGATTGCCTAAGTTCTCTGCATGTGTTCCTTCATCAATAAAATGGGGAAAACAACAGCCCCTATGGGTTACCATCAGTGCATGATTAGAAATGTGCTTGGTACTTAGAAACGTCAGCTGTACTTAACAAATTAAGAATAGGAAGAAATAGGCAGGAGTGGTGGTGCATGCCTGTAATCCCAGCAGCTCTGCAGGCTGGGGTAGGAGGATCGCAAGTTCAAACCCAGCCTCCGCAACTTAAAAAAAAAAAAAAAAAAAAGAATGAGAAGAAATAACAATAAAAACACCCCTCTTTGATGGATTTGGGCATACAAAGAGGATATTAACACGCAGAAATATCTGAACTTGAAGAGGTGCTTATAAATAGGGGCTTTATCTCCTGGTCAGTGTCCTTGCTGAGAAAAAAACCTCCTGTTTTCTGAGGTTTAAGATGGGAATACACAATAATCATAATAATATAAAATATCATCTATGGTATATAATATTTTAGGATTCTCCTTGAGGAAAGAACTTCCTCAGGCCTTCCCACTCTCCCACCCAGGTTTCCCCATGGGAGATGGTACCATCTGGGGTTTAAGCAAATGGATTTTAGAAGGAGGTAAACATGTCCTGATTCAAGCCCTGTTACCTGTGAGCACGTCTTGACTTCTTCATCTGTAAAATGGGTATGGAGTTTAGTGTAAGGATTAGGACAGGCAAGTAAAGCACTTAGAACTTGGTTCAATACATATTACTATTATTATTATTATTATTATAACTCTTTCCCCTTACCTCATTCAAACTGAAGTTCTGTGAAGGTGGGGACTTAATCTGGCCTTTCAGTCTTCTAAAGTTGTTTATAACATTCAGCAAGTCAGAGTTATTGATCCTATAATGGTGATTGATCCCAGAATTTCTGGAAGTTTGTTTTAAGGACTAAAGAAATAAAAAAAAGATCCTGGCTTGGCTCGCTGCTTCTCTCTTTCTTTCTTTCCTCCCTCCCTTCTTTTTCTTTTTTACAGTGCCAGGGACTCATGCATACCGAGCAAGTGTTCTACCAGAGTCACACCCCCAGTCTCAGATGCTGGCTTGGAACATTCCAGAAGATCCATTCTAAAGCCAAAAGAGAAATGGAGGAAACCTTAGTTTTCTATATCAAAAAATTTGGTCACAGACCCATTTTTGGCTTTGTCCTTGAGTTGCTGAGAAAAATCGTCTGGCTTGTTTTGGGTCCTGAGTTCCTCGTTTTAGAGTTGTGAGGTGATCTCGAGGGTCCCCTTTGCCTCTGAGATGCTGGGGAAGACCTCCAGGTCCCAGCTGGAACTGGTTCCAGCCAGGCCATCCATCCCCTCACTACTAGAAAGGAAGTGGAACAGCCAGGATGAGGAATTCCCTTTCCATGAATATCTTGTAATTATGCTGATTTTCAACCACACAATCAGTCTAAAAGCAAATCCCATCTCAATGGAATTTATAAAAGGATTAGAAAATGGAGAAGAGAGAAGCATGTTATCAGGCCCATTTGATTTAAATTAAGCCCATTTCCTTTATCCTTTACTATTTTTTGTAGCTGAAGAGGGTGGAGGCCCAACACTGGCTGACTTTCAGGCCTGTATTTAATTTGCTTCCTTCGTGGCTGTCTGGATAACTGACCTGTCTTTAAGGGGCTAGCCCTTCAGTCTGATACTGAAAGAGCACGAACACGTAGCATCTTGGGGAGTGGCCTGTGTTGGTGCTGGAAGGACAAGGAAAACCCAGGTTACTGTAGAACACAGGTCTCTTTCAGTCTCAATTCGGAAAAGGGATGTGTGTCATTTTGACTGTACGGGAGTCCTGTGGGCTTGATATCTAAAGCCATTTTCTGCTTTATTCCTTTGTTTTATTTTGGCAAATTACTGAGAGTTCCAAATAATTAAGTTGTGTCAAATGAAATCCCACTGCATCTGATTAGCATTTAGACAAGTACATGCGACTTCAATCCTGAAGGATGGAGTAACTTAACTATATTATTAAATGACTGCTGTCAGTTTATCAAACTTCAGCCATAGCCAAATCTCTCTGGGTTGTGGCTCCATTCTGGGTCCAATTCTCCTATACAAAAACAAGGTACTTTGGAAGGGACAATGTCTGGGTTGTTATCTTTGACTTTTTTAACCTTGAGAAGTTGAAAAGCTAGGAAGTTGATTAATTTTTAAATGACCCAGATGTTTGTGTAGCTTTTCAAGGTGTTTGAATACCCATGCATGCATGAGATAAATGTATCTTATAACAATTCTCCAATGGATGTGCTGTTGCATACAGTCATCCCTCAGTAACATCGGGGGATTCATTCTAGTATCCTAATGTGGATACCAAAATTAGCAGATACTAAATTCCTTATATAAAATAGCATACTAATTTCAAATAGCCTATGCAATCTTCCCATGTACTTTAAATCATCTCTACATATAATACCTAGTACAATGTGAATGCTATGTGAATAGCTATTATGCTTTATTATTTGTTTTATTTGTTTTATTATTTGTTATTATATAATAAAACAAATAATTTGTTATTTGTTAAATTTGTTATTTGTTATTTCTTGTTGAACAAGAAAAAAAATTTGATGTGCTCAGTGTAAACACTTTTTTTCAAATATTTTCAGTCTGTTTGTGGTTGAATCAATGGATGTGAAACCTGCAGATATATAAGATCAACTGTATTCTTTTTCTTTTTAAAAAAAATTTTTAGATGTTGATGGACCTTTATTTTATTCATTAATTTATATTATATTAATTAATTTTTATATGGTGCTGGGAATCAAACCCAGTGCCTCACAGATGCTAGGCAAGCACTCTACCACTAAGCCACAACCCTACCCCTGTATTCTTTTTCTGATAACCTATTTATATATTTGCTATAAATTTTCAAAATGTAATTTTAATTCTCCTAGCAAATTTGTAATTTGGGTGCTATCATCACCATTTATTTTTATTTTTTATTTTCTTGGCAGTGCTGGGGCTTGAACCCAGATCTTGCACATGCTGAACACATGCTTTACCTTTGAGATATATACGCCCAGCCTATCATCACTTTTTTTTTGTTTTTTTTTTTTTTTTGGTACCAGGGATTGAACTCAGAGGCACTCAACCACTGAGCCACATCCCAGTCCTATTTTGTATTTTATTTAGAGACTGGGTCTCACTGAGTTGCTTAGTGCCTCTCTTTTGCTGAAGCTGGCTTTGAACTCACGATCCTCCTGCCTCAGCCTCCTGAGCTGCTGGGATTACAGGCATACCCACCACACTAGGCTATCATCACTTTTCAAATGAGTAAATTGAGATTTGAAGTTGCAGTGGCTCCCCAAAGTGTGCTGCTACTGGGACTAGCACGAGTGTGCCACCTCCACAGGATTCCAAGCCTATCCATGATCTGCTCTTGAACCTGGGAGCATCAACTCCACTCTCTACTCCAAATCTGCTCCCACCCTCATTAGAGAGATTGCCTTATAATGCCTTGCTTGCCTGTCTCCCTTCCAAGTGTGTGAACTTGAGGGCAGGTACTCTCTCCATGTATGTTTCTCTAAATGACTGACAAGAGTACCGTCTGACACATCAGGGTGCTTGATCAGTGTCTGCCAGTGAACAAATAAGCAAGTACATTCACCTCCTCAGGCAGATTCCAAGACTTATATTTTAAAGATACTGTAAGTTTTGCATTTATACATTTCAGTGTAAATGAGAACTTGGACTATTCCTGATAAGGAGAATTAAGAGGTTATATATATGAAACTATTCATTTTTCCTTAGACAAATGTCCATTCACTCCCATCTAAGTCTTGGAATCTTATCAATTAACAAATATTTGAGTATCTGCTATGCACAAGGCATTATGCTAGGCTTTTAGATGAATCAAAGATATACAAGAGGGTGAACCCTTCTCTTCAGGGATTTATAGCTTTGTGACAAGTCTAACTATTCTTTTCCCACTCAAAGGTCTTTCCATGGAGTTTATGGTGCAAATAATAGTTGTAGAGGTGGGAAGAACCAGGATAGAATGAACACACGGAAGTTATTCAGAAAGTCATCCAATTGTCTGGCAAGTCTTCCATTTTGAGATAGTCTGCCTGGTCAGGAGAAGAGCTTACCCTTTAGAAGTCAATTCTCCAGATAAATAAAAGGGACACTGCAGAAACCCCAAATGCAGGAGACAGGGCAGTGTTGGGAATAGGAACCCTTTCATCTTCAAGGCGAGAAAAAATATTGCATGGGTCCAGGACAAACAAACCATAAATTTCAGGCTTGAGCCCCACCAGAGCCCTAAATATGGTGCAAACCAGGGCTGTCAAGACTGAGTCACTAGCGAGTCACACAACATGAAAGAGGAGGGATTGTCTCTATAGCCCCGGTCAGCCCTCCAGTTCCCAGGGCCTGATCCTGTCTCTTCCAAATTCAGCTTACACACCCAAGGGCTCCGGCATCAGTGACAAGGAAGTAGAATACCCACTGGGGCAGCCCAGAACACATGCCACACAGGGAAGCAGGGTCCTCCTGGAGACTGCACTGGGCAGTTGTAAAACTCTCAGAGCCAGGCAGAGGGAGGAAAGCAGATTACTTTGGGTTCTTTTGTTTATACTTCAGTGTTTGGTCTCAGAAGACCAATGGGCCTTGTTGTTAGAAATTACAAAGAGAATTACTTTGGTGTAGCCAGATGCATCTTCTGTTTCTCTTTATTGTCTTTTAAGTGTATTTTTTTTTTAAAAAAATATTCCTTCAGTATCAGAAGTTATATATAAAAAAAGAAAGTTATGTACAGTCAGCCCTTCATATCCTTGGGTTCCATATCCATTGATTCAACCAATCACAGATCAAAAATACATGAAAATAGGGCCAGTTGCAATGGCACATGCCTGTAATCCCAGCAACTCAGGAGGCGGAGACAGGAGGATCATCAAGTTTAAGGCCAGCCTCAGCACTTTAGTGAGGCTGTCTGCAACTTAATAAGACCCAGTCTCAAAATTTAAAAAAAGTAAAGAAAAGAAAAGAAAAAAAGAACTTGGGATTTAACTCAGTGGTAAAGTGTCCCTGGGTTAAATTCTAGTACCTAACAAAAAAAGTACATGAAAGAATACCTGTTTTTGATGTGTACAGACTTTTTATTTAGTTATTTTTCCCTAAACAATATAATAACTACTTACATAGCATTTACATTGAATTAGACACAATGAGTAATCTAGAGATGATTTAACTGATAAAGTCCCAATGGGTTAAATGGGAATATTTCAACATATTTCAGGTGCATTAAAATAGATCAGAAATCATAATCTTGAGCTTACATTTCCTTTATATATTTTTCATAGGTATGCAGAAATAGTTCATTTCTATATATGGAAACACTCTAATAACTCTTTTCTCAAAACAATAAACTTCTAAAAACATAATAATCATTACAATCAGTGGTATCTTTATTGCTCAATTTAAGTTTTTATAGGTTTTCCACATCTGGGATGATGGGACAATAAGTATACAGGAGGATGTGTAGAGGTGTAAGTAAATACTGTTCTATTTTCTCTAAAGGACTTGAGGCTCCATGGGTTTTGAGTCTGAGGGAGTCCTGGAGCCAGTCCCTGAGGATAGTGAAGGATGACTGTATATAGTTTTGCAGGCTCAGACTCTTTATGTATTTGGAACAGTGAGATCCAACATCTTTAAAATGCTTACTGCTGCCAAGCAGTGCCCCTGTGCAGTGGGTACTATTATTATTTCCATTCCATCAGTGAGATGGGACACAGAGAAATCGAGTACAGGTTGGAAATGGGGGAACTTCAGATTTGCAATGGGGAGGTGAGTCTCCAGAATCTGCCCAGAAAACCACTAACTTATAGTGACTCAATAGGATGTGGCCTGTTCTTTAGCATAAGAAAACTGAATCCAAACCACGCCATAGAAAAGTCTTTCTGAAGGCGTTCCTGGAGACTCAGTCTCAAGTCACAAAGCGCAAAGGGATCAGTGGGCCAGTTATCCTGCCTGTCACTGTCCAAGATGTCAGATGACGAGGGCAACCTACTCTCCCAGTCTCATGTCCCCAGCTGCAACTCGTCTGACATGCCCATGGAGAAATGGAGCCTGCCACAAGTGGGACTGATAGGGCCCTGGGATGTTGTGGGTGGTGGTAGGGACCAGGGCAAACAAGGGGTAAACAGGGAAAGAGATCAGTCAACATTGGAAGGTATCAGAATCCTGTCCAGCACTAGGCAAGGAGTTTAACGCAACAGCATGTATCCAAAACAGATGGTGGGTTTTTTTGGTACCAGGGATTGAACCCAGGTGTGCTCAACCACTGAGCCATACCCCCAGCCATTTATGTATTTTATTTAGAGACAGGATCTTGTTAAGTTGCTTAGGGCCTTGCTAAGTGGCTGAGGCTAGCTTTGAACTTGTGATCTTCCTGTCTCAGCCTCCTGAGCATGTGCCATTGTGCCTGACTCAGATGGTGTTTTTGTTTTGTTTTGTTTTAATATTTTTAGCTGTAGATGGACACACTATGGTTATTTTATTTGTTTTTATTATGTGGTGCTGAGAATCAAACCCAGTGCCCCACACTTCCTAGGCAAGTGCTCTACCACTGAGCCACAATCCCAGCCCTCAGATGGTGTTTTTTGAAACAGAAAGAAACAGAACAAAGTCTTTAATCACTCTATCATTAAGGTAGATCAAAGATATGTATGCAAAATAGTACAGTGACTTTTACAAAGATACTGGGGGCTGAGGGCATAGAGGGGAGTGGGAAAGTGAATTTGAAAATAATTAATAAAAAGATGAAAAAAATCCATTCTGGAATGGCACAGTCCCTATTGGGAAGTGGATGGCAAATTGTTAAATGTCATGTCATTCCTTCATTCACTCATTCACCTAACAAAATAACCAAGAGGCTAAGAGGCAGAGAGCAGCAGAAAATGTTCCAGGTCAGGCAGACTGGAGTTCCAGCCTTGATTCCACTAATATTTGCTGGGTGACCTTGGGTAACTTCTCTAACACTAAAATGTGAATAATAACTAATTCATAGGGTAGATTCGAATAAAGTTCCTTGCATGCAGTTCTGGACTCACCGTTTGTGTAGCAAGTCTTAGTAAAACAGTAACTACTAACTTTGCTATACTGATGATCAAACCAAACAAAACAACTCAAAAAGCCCTTTCATTCCTGGTGGAAGAGAAAACCTAAAACAAGTTAAGTTTACAAAGAAGTTGAATTGTTGAAATTAGTGCAACAAAGGAAAAGCTATGGGGCACTATGGGATCATTTAGAAAGTTCTGAGCTGATTCTGGGGAATTTGGAGATTTTTTTTTTTTTTTTGAGGTGCTGGGGATTGAGCCCAGGGCCTTGTGCTTCCAAGGCAAGCACTCTACCAACTTGAGCTATAACTCCAGCCTGGAGATGTTTAAGATGGTGACTCACCTAAGGTCAAGTTAAGGAACCCCACCATGAACACTTGCCTAACCATTGTTTCCCTAAGGGAATCGGAATGAGGACACCAGGCAGCAGATGCACACTGAGGACCAGCGGGTCATAGGCTGCAGGGAGCCGATGGAGGAGATGGGAGCCAGGTAGCCTGTGGACTGGTAGAAGGAGTGGAGGGCTGAAGAGGACACGCAAGGTGTACCCTGGGAGCCCAGGAAGAGGTCTGTGCAGTGGACAGCCAATTCAACCCACGCCCCACTTTGACAAATGCAAGAACCTCATGCTCCCCTCCCCTTCTCTGCACACACACACTCCGGGAGATAATCATTTATCCCCCCAAATTGAGATAGCCCTTGGTCATCCTCTATGGATTTCCATTAGCCAAGATGTCAGCAGACTTCACTTTCTGGAATTCTTATTGAGACTGCAATAGGTCTTTGCTTTTATTGCCCACATGTAAAATCACATTAACGATTCTTTTCAGGCTACATACACCCTCCTTAGAAATTGTGAACTTCTCTTTACCTATCACCTTCCAATCGCAGCTGGGGAGGGGGGAGAGTCCTGATTTTCCTCTAGAACACTGGTTGCAAGGTAAGTAGTGTGGGTGGTGGGGGATGAGAAAAGGTCTTCAGTGAGACAGGTTAGGGCTGATAACAGAGGGCCATCCGCGTTGCCATGGTTACTGCCCCCCACACAAGAGGCAGGCATTCTTCTTACATGAGGTGGAAGAAGGAGGGTCAGGTGCACCCAGGAGTGAAGTGAGCACACCTCTGTGGGATGATCTTCAGCCTTGTTCTTTTTGTTTCAGGAGGAGGTGGCCTTATATATAAAAGAATTTGACTTGGTCCACCCTGAGACCAGGGCGTTGGTTTTTCTTCGACATCTGTCTCTGAGCCCACTGGCTTCCTTATCCAAGAAAACCAAAGGCCTTCCCCACTCTGCAAGCTCCATAGACCTCACTCGCTTTGGAGGAGCTTGCTTTGCTGTCTTTGTTCTATCCTGGAATCTCTAGCTAGTACTGGGGCCTGTGGGTACAGGCCGTTCTCTAAGCCATTTTAATATTACAAATGGAAAGCAAAATCAGTGCATTGGCCTGGGGTGAGGATGCATAGGTCAAAGGAACTCACATGCTTTGCTGTGTGCTAGAATTGTACCTACCCAAGGTAGGGACACTGGTCATATGTGCTGATTTCAAAGATGTCTTAATTAATAAATGCAGTTTGTTTGGTAGACGGGATCTTTCAGTCTGTGGAATAATAACTATAATAGATAGTGGTTCCCAGTTCCAAAAGGGTTGTGGAATAATTGAGAAAAGAATCAATTTCTGCTGATCAAGGGTGAATGAAGATATGGGAGAGTGGAATAAACCTGGTAAAGCTGCCTTCTCTCCAAGGAAGGGCGAAGGTCAAGGTCATGCATGGAACCTGGACAGAGGTGTTCTGTCACTCATTTCTGCTTGTCATTGAGTGGTGATCACCAATGACAATCAACCTAGAAAGATGTTCTTTTCCATCAGGCTTCTTATCTGAATTTAGCATTGGTTGGAATCTACCTTTGATGCACAAGCAGTACCTTGCTCCTTGTCCCCATCCCCAACCCAGAGAAGCCACATTCAGTTTAGCCCTGTACAAGAATTAGCATACAATCCCATTAAATTATGATGATAGGAAAATTTTTCTTTATCCATCTCCCTATCCATCCTTTCAGCCAGGTTCTTTGTGCCCAGGGATGTGTTGGGGATGTGTGGGCCTCCATCTCTGAGTCCAAGATCTGTGAAGGTGACGATGCTCTACAATCCCAATATCAGCTCAATAACAGTATTACAACTTCAGTGATGAACTGTATGTAGCCAGCTTTTGGTCCAGGGGTTGGAAACTTCCTAAGCCCCTAGTTAGGAGAGGAACTAGGAAGGATTGAGCCCAAAGAAGGCAAAAACCAAGCAGAGCTGTAACCAGTAATCGATTGAAGCAGTACGGGCAAGATCAGCCTGAGACACAGGTCTCTCCAAGATGCATACCGCCCTAGAGCTTCCACTTCTACATGTGGACACGGGCATCCTCCTATCCCCTTTTAGGAAATGAAATGAGTATGGATGGAGAGCGCACAGCGTTCTAACACGTAATGCTTTTCTGGGCTGGGGTGTCCCAACTGTCCCAGCTGGGGTTCCTTAGGAGACCAGAGGTCCAAGGGCTATCACAGATAGCCTTCATCCCCTAAAACCCCAAGGTCTGGGTGATGAAGCTCCTGACAGATGTTGCTTACAAATGGAGCAGGTACCTATGCTGCTGGGAGGGTCAGAGCAGCTTTCTGGTGTCAGCTAACCCCAGTGTTTTCCAAAAAGCAGCGAATGAAAGTCGGTGCACTTGACTGAGCATAAGGCCCTCGCTTCTCTCTGCATCAGCAATGGGTCAGCCAACCAAAGACCAATAGAAATGTGCTTCTTTGGGTAAGGAGGAAGGAAAACAGGAGTCCCATTGAGCACCTACCACACTAGCTCCCACTTTGGCACTTAAAATGGCCAATTTTAGCTGATCAGGTTCATTTCGCAATTGGGTTATGTGATTCCCAAGCATTACCTCTTATCTCTAAATAGAGGTGTGAAAACAGAACTGACTTGGCACAGACTGGCTGCCTGAAGGAGGGTCTTTGTGTGAAGCTCAAGGAGTGTAAGATGGAAAACAACACCTCCTATTCCTCCTACCCATCTATCTTTGCTTCCCTTGATTCGGCTGAGAGGACTGGTCTACCTGCATCAGAAAGTATCTGTGGTCACTAGAGAGGAGAGACAACACTTGTGCCATGATGTGGGGACTTGCCTCTGCCTATGGTGAACCTGTGGTCCCAGTGACCTACTCAAAGAGCTCATGGACGTTTCCCAAATGTGTAGTGAGCTTTATGCACAAAATGCAGCCCGCCCTGTTCACTGCCCTCTTGGGAGAAGCAAGATGGCACCATGCCAGCAGCCTCACAAAGTGGCGTTGTTAACTCTCCTTTAGATGTTCCTGTGTGGCTTCACTGGAGCAGAGGAGGATCTGTTTACACCGACTGGCTCATATTGATTCCTTTGGGGGATGGGAATGACAATGCTGGCCTCTGTTAGTCTCTGGAGCATGTTAGAAGTGCTTGGCCAATGCTGGAGGGTGTCCTGGTTGGTGATACTGAATTACTCCCCTGGAGGGTGAGCTCATTCCTGGGCCTCAGAAAACAAGTTTCTGACTAAGTTAGGGGCACAGGGAAAACATCAGGCATTAGACCTTTGAGAAGCCTATTGTATCCTGGAAGTGAGTTAAGGACACCATTTCTCAGAGTTGGGTCCCAGGAAACTAGGGGTCCAAGGGCTCATCCAAAATTGTGAGAGTGAAATCTGTGTAGGTTTTAATACATCTGTCCCCTGAGTCATTTAAAGTATAGTCATGGTCTCATGTTGGAAAACTTCAATTGTCATTTTGCTGTTGCCTACCCCCAACCCTCCCCCACCACCCATCCCTGCTGAAAGGATTACAAACTGAGGAAAAGGAAGCAGAATGGGCCATCTGTGAGACTGGGAGATAGGGCCCCAAGTCACATAGGCCAGCTCCCTGCAGGGCCTGAATAGCCAAGTCAGACTTGTGTCCCCTCCTGTATTCCAGGGACTGTCCTCACCCCAGGGTCACATTTGTACTAGATTTTCTTTTCAGCAAGTCAAGGGATCTAATATGGCATTCATGAAATCAGGACAGTCCCCAGTGACCTTCAAGCAATCTGTTATCCTTCATCTCTACCTCTCAGCCTCCACCTCCCAGTGGGATAAGGCACAAAGCCTATCCCATCCTTTGCCTTGAAAGTTTTCCAAATTGGCTGAGAAGACCCTTGCTAGGTTCCTAAATGCAGAGTTCTGGAACATCTTAGTCCATTTCCTTAACTCTAATCTACCTCTGTTCAATCCATTCTCTGCCTCTAACCTCACACATGCTGCAAGACCCCTACCACTGAGCTATGCCCCAGCCCCACAGAGAGTTTTCTAAAATGAAAATCTGCATGTCATTCCCCAGCTCAGAAGGTTTCATTAGTTTCCTACAGTTTCTGGGAAAAGGTATAAAGCCCTTAGATGGCGTTTGGGGTCCTTGAGGATCTGCACTTTCTTCCCTCCCATTACCTATCCCCAAATTTCTTCCAGCTGGTTACACTCTTTCCCAGTTCCTGCATGACTGTCCTACTGTGACCTGTCCCCGCCTTTTCTTCCAGCTGGTGAACAGTGAGGGATGCTGTCTTGTTTGTTTTTCTGTCCCTAGCACTCTACAGAGGTGACGAACTACAGGGCCTTAGGAATTGTTTGCTGAGCCATTTTAAATAGAAATCTTCCTAATATGCATTATGTGTCTTAAAAAAAAATGATTGCAACAAAGCGTAACTATTTAAGGCTGGCTCAGTTGTTGTCCTGAATGACATGCTGGTACTGTGGAGTTGTGTCCCAGACCTAGGAAGGAAAGCAAAGCATTTTTCAAGGATAATTTTGGGTTTTGTCTCGTCTTTTTTTTTTTCCTTCTTTGTGGTATTAGAATTTGAACCCGGGGCCTCATGCCTGCTAGGTGAGTATCTCCCACTGAGCTACATCCCCAGTCCTTTTCATTTTATTTTGAGGCAGGTTCTCCTTAAGTTGCCCAGACTGGCCTTGAACTTGCAGTCCTCCTGTCTCAGCCTTGTGAGTAGCTGGGATGACAGGCCTGTGCTCCTGTGCCAGGCCTTTGTTTTCTCTTTTTGAGATGGGGTTTCACTATGTTGTCTAGGCTCTTCACACGCAGGGGCTCAAGTAAGCCTCAATCTCCATGACTGACTTGAGGGCAATTTTGTATTAACTACCAGCTCTTAAACACGAGTTTGACCAAAGGATTCCACTCCTAGGACTCTATCTCACAGAAATACAGGTTTTTGTTTGTTTGGTTTTGGTACTAGGGATTGAACCCAGGGGTACTTAACCACTGAGCCACATTCCCAGCCATTTTAATTTTTTTATCATGAGACAGAGTCTAGCTAAATTGCCCAGGCTGATCTCAAACTTGCGATCCTCCTGCCTCAGCCTCTTGAATAGCAGGGATTACAGGGATGTGCCTGGCCAGAAATACAGTTTTTGAGATGGAAATATTGGAACTGATGATTCAAAAACCCATGGCCATTGCTTCCATGAGACAGCTGTATAGCAGTTAATAAGCATTTATGTTTCTGACACAAAGGATGTCATCAAGTGAAACTATCAAGAAGAAAGTGAGTTGAGGAAAAAAATTGGATAGTACTATCTTCAAACATTTGTGTGTAATTTTTTTTTTGTACACGTGATATTGGGAATGGAACTCAGTGCTCAATCACTGAGCTATCTCCAGCTCTTTCTTCTGTGTTGAGAAAAAGATGTGGAAGGATGCTCTTCAAATTGAAGGCCATGTTCATTCCTGGGAATGCGGTATGGAAAAGAGTTGGGGAAAGTTTTTTTTTTTTTTTTTTTTTTGGTGGTGCTGGGGATTGAACCCAGGGCACTCTACGCACTGAGCTATATCCCCAGCCTGAAATGGTTGGTTTTTACTTTGTGGTTTCTGGAGTGGCTTGAGTGCTGAACTTTACCAAGGTTCACTGGGGGCAGTGTAGAGTACATGACCTAAAAGCTCTAATATTATTAGCACTGATGTGGTTGATTTTTCTCTGCCTTCTGACTGCTTTCTGTCTGCCAGCAGTCAATGTTATTCATGCCCCCTTCTCAGAGCTACTTGTTTTTATTTATTTGTTTGTTTGTTTGTTTGTTTTTGGTCCTGGGGATTAGCTTTACCACTAATCTATGTCTTCCAGCCCTTTTTATTTTTTATTTTGAGGTAGGGTCCTGCTAAATTGGTTAGGGTCTCACTAAGTTGCTGGGCCTGACCTTGAATTTATGATCCTCCTGCCTCAGCCTCCAGAGTCCCAGGTATGTGCCACGACACCTGGCCTGAGCAACTTGCTTTTAAAGAGGGGATTCTGGAAGATGAGGAACGTTTTCTACAAGCTAAAGTCTTGGTTCATTACTAGAGAAGGTGATGGTGAAGGAGACCACTTTGGTCAGGGGACTTCCCTGACATTATCCATAAAGATGATCAGCGTGGATCCAAGTTGAAAAGCTCATGTTGTGGGTGTGGTGGGCGCAACAGCAGTATTTATTCCTAGCAGTTATGCACTGGAGGGAAAAGCCTAGGTTCAGTTTTGCTGTGGGAAGGAGATAGAGGAACAACATCAATGCTAATAATGAATAACTACCAACTACTGAGTGTTTCTTTAATCAGCATTAGAGAACATTTATGAAGATAAATATTCTCCCACGTGGCCCCATGATTAAATCATCTCTGTTTAACCTATTGATTTCTTTTATTCTCTTCATATTCCCCCTGATCTTAAAATTAAAGCTTACAGACATGAATTGGAAGGGCAGGTTTTGAACCCAGATCTGACTGAATCCAGATTTCATGCACCACATTACCACATTATAGCAAGTACGCAGCGGGAGCAGGCTCGTTCCTGCAGCCACAGTCACATGGGAGTTTGGGAAGGGATTTTTAGGAGATGTCTGCATCACACAAAGGGGCAGTGTGGTTTAATGGAAAGAACAGGGACCCCAAAGGTTGAAGGGTCTGGTTTAATTCCGGCTCTGATTTGGAAACAGCCAAGGACAAGCTGCCTCTCTGAGCTTCGATGTTGTCTGTCTGAAGTGGAGGAGTAACCCTGATCTCACAGGACTGTGGTGAAGAGTAAAGAGCTGGTGTGTGCTTCACACAGAGCCCCACTTGGCAATGGGAAGCTAGCTGTTGGCAGTATGGATTTATGCTCTAACGATAATGAGCAAGTTTCATACAACACCATAGTTACCAGCCCTTTCACATGCATTATCTCATTTGACCCTCACATGAAGCCATCAAGCTATTTCTCTGTTCCCTTTAATTGCCTGCTTCGGGCAAGAGTTGTTTACATTCGACTCTCTGCTTCCTCACATCTGTCTATACCTCAAACCTCTGGAATCTGGCTTGGACCCACCATTCAGCTGGGACTTCTCTGGCCAAGGACACCTAGGGTTTGCTCCAGGCAAAATTTAGTATGTAGACACGTTTCAATCCCCATCTTGCTGGATTCCCCAATTGTGCATTCCTTCCTTAGCTTCTAGGGTTTACTCCCTTCTGGGTCTCCTCCTGCCTCTCCAGTTGCTCTGCTTCTGTCTCCTTCATTGGTTTCTTTTTCCTCCATGGTGCCTAACTTGCTTCTTAGTGTCTATCCTGGTCCCAACTCAGATCCCTTCATGTTTCTGAAACCCTCTGATGTCTCTTTGCTCAGCAGAGTAAACTTCAGATCCAATCATGTCTTTCTCCTCCTCCATCAAACCTGCCCTTCCCTCTTAGGATAAAAACCAAGGTCTTCACCCAGCATGGCCACTAGGTGCTGCCCAGCTGGCTCTTGCCTATCTTTCAGGCCGCATCTTGCCCATATCCCCTCATATCCTGGCCTCCACTGCAGTGCCAGGCTCCTTTCTCTTTAGCACTTTCCTTTGCTGAAACCCTCGACTATCCCCCAATGCCCTTCCTCTTCCCTCTGCACCCCTCCAGACCTTTGCCAACCCAACTTCCAGTCCAATACCCCACAGCATGCTGACCCCCTGATATGTTTTATGGGGCACATTGAACCTCTCTTTCTAGCATTAATCATAACCACAATTATTTGTGTAATCATTTGATTAGTATTTTTGAATAATTCCTCCCAAAATGGTCCCTGAAAGTATTCCCCATTGCTCTTGTCTCCTCCTGTGTCTCTGAGGAACTCAGCGCACGTAAGTGCTCAATAAACCTCTGTTGGTCAAATGAATGGACCCTCCTCCCTGACTGGCTACTATTCTCCTTGCCTTTTTTTTTTTTTTTCCAGTTGTAGAAGGACACAATATTTTTATTTATTTGTTTAATTTTATGTGGTGCTGAGGATCGAACTCAGTGCCTCACGTGTGCTAGGTGAGCACTCTACCACTGAGCCACAACCCCAGCCCTTGCCTTAAGTCTTGATCCATCCATCCAACCTTCAAACCCCTGTGTTATCTTTAGAAAGCACCAACTTTCTTTACTGAATGGCTGTGATGGCTTCTCACTGCCTGAGATGAAGTTTAGGCTCTACTCTGCTTCTCTCTCTACTCTTTCTCTCTCTTTTGCAGTGCTGGGGATTCAAACCAGGGCCTTTTGCATGCTAGGTAAGCACTTGACCACTGAACTGTACCCAAGCCCTACCAGTCTCGTTAAAAAAAATAAACTCATCCTTGGAATGCTGAGTTCTGCCACAGTTACCCAAACTGCTTCTTGTTCCTGGAATTGTTCCTTGTCTCTGTCCCTTGTCGGATTTCACATATCTTGGCTCTTGCTACCTCCTCTGCCTGGAAAGAATACCACCCCCCTCTCTGCTTCCCACCACTTGTCTGGCTACTTGTCCACCTACCCTGGCTGGGGTGTCTCTCTGTATGAACCTGGGTGTCTGTCTACTTGTCTGTCTCCTCCACTGGATGATTTGAGCCTTCCCTAGATCATCTGAATAAGAATTTGGGGGGTGGGACTTGGACCTGAATAACCCTGAAAGCTTTCCAGGTGACTGTAAGGGGCACCAGGGTGAAGATCCGTCACCCCAGGCCTCTGTTGGTCTTCCTGCAGAAAGGTTTTCTGCCTGTTCCAGACTCCTGAATAAAAGATGCTGCTACCTTCCTAACTTCTTTCCCAAGGCCCCAACCCCCAATGGTCCTCTCCTGTGACCTTGGAGGGTGCAGTGTTTGGACTGCTCTCAATGCAGCTCATTATGGCTCTTAGTGATGTACGGCCCCTTGTCTACTGACTCGGCTTCTGAAGGATTGTGCCCAGCATAGACAAGAAGACCTGCAGTGTCATAGATTCTTTGTAACTATTAGTTAGATTGCATTCATTGGAAACCTCAGCTGCGTTCGAATTCCTGTGGGTTGTTAGGGAGTTGGATCTTTCCTCCTCCAAGCTGGACCAAGAGTCTGCATGCACCCTTTCTGCTCTGATAATTCAGTCTTCACAAGGGGGGGCCAGAGTGACTGCAGGAAGTCCAGTTGGGCTCCAATATTAATTACAAGGTTGTTTTGTGGGCCTTGGGTGCCCTAGGAATTGTTGAGGCCAACATCAATGAGGATTCCAACGCCATAAGCTGAATGAACACAGCTTGCAAATAGATGGACTAATTGATGAACCTCATAGGCTTTCCTAAAAAATAAAAATGTCCCTCCAAGTCCCAACTGTTCTAGCATCTGAAATGTCCTTTTCCAAGATAAAGCTTCCCAACCAGTTCCTACTGCTCTTCTTTAACTAGTCCATCCCAACAGGCACCAGCCACTCTGCTGCTAACTGGAACATTCTTTACTCCCTGCTCTTTCCTCAAAGTCCTCCCTCACCTTAAATAGATTTCTTGCCATCACTGAAAATCACCCACCCACCATTCAAGGTCAAGTTCAAAAGTCACCTCCTGAATGTGTCTAGCCCCCAGTAATCTTCTCTTCTATGCTTCGAAATCACTTATTTTCTTACTGTTGAATCATCTGTTTGCTCGGGAAACACCAACTAGGTATCAGGTTCATCTTTCCACCATCTTGCTCTGTGCTCTTTAATAGTTATTTGTGTTTCTTTGAGGGTGGTGGCTGGGTCTTGTTCCTTTGTCTACGCCACCCCTGCCCTCTTCCCAGGAGCGGAGCTTTTCCATGTGGTCATGGGCAATGGTGTGACTGACTGAATTGGGTCTCATTGAAGATCATCCTGGCAACATGAACAGGGCACGGGTTTTCTTCTGGAAGTGGGTTCAAGTGCTATTTCTTTATTTAGCAGTGCTGGGAATCCAACTCAGGGTTTCACACATGCTAGGCAAGTACGCTACCACTGCGATACATCCCCAGCCCCAGGGGTTTATCTTGACCTACCCAAGCTCTGTAAAGCGTAACACCTACAGATACTGGAGAAGTGGCTTCTAAAGGAAGTGTCCAGTAAGAGCGCATCCCATAGTGCCACCTCCAGATTCTTCCAACTGTGATTCCGATGGATGAGAAATGCCTCCCCTGGAGTCACTTTCTCAGCCATGAAGATCTGAGTTGTTTGGCAGTTGAGTACCACTCTAGTCACTTCATGTGATTTGCATGTGGCTGCTTTGCTCGAGGTCTGTGGAGGAGGTTCTTATCAAAATCACTGGCATGCTCCCATGGAGCTGGTGCATGTGTGGAGCTCAGGTACAGACCTCCCCCAACCTGTTCCTGGGGTGGCCAGCATTCCCTGAACTCTGGCAAACCATCTCCCATGCACTCTCCCTGTGTGTCTTTCTCTTACTGTTGCTGCCGTAGGGAAGAAGTTTTCTCTGACAAGGTGTTTGCTTTCCCAGTGACTGAGAGCTGCTCTTTGGTGTCTTGAGACTAGATTGGGATTTTTCTAATTCTTAGAAAGGACTTTAAACCTTTGCTTTTTTTTTTCCCTTTTGTCCTGGGGATTGAACCCAGGAGCACTTAACCACTGAGCCACATCCCCAGCCCTTTTTATATTTTTATTTTGAAACAGGGTCTTGCTAAATTGCTTAGGGCTTTGCTAAGTTGCTGAGGCTGGCCTGAAACTTGCTGTCCTCCTGCCCCAACCTCCCGAGCTGCTGGGATTACAGGTATGCGCCACTGAGACTGGCTAAACGTATTTTTCTGAGAGGCAAAAAGTAAGTCCCATGCTGACACTGATTACCCATTCAGAACGCGACCATCTCCCAAGCTCCACATCTTTTATGTGATGTCTCTCAAGCTTCCTAGGTGGGTTCTGTCTTTCTCCTTCCCAACTCAGAGACAGCTTTCTGCTCTATCAGGGACTTATCAAGGTGAGAAGTACTGTAAGACAGAGGGAGAGACTTAGTGCAAAATTGTAACAACAGCAGGGGCAAACGAAGTACCCAACAGAAGGCAGCTTTGTGCAAAACATAATTTCTGTGGGAAACAGTTTTTGCAAAGTCAAGATGAATGGGTGTGTTAGTAGGGAGTTTTTTTTTCCTACCTTCTACAAATGATCAAGGAAAATGGATTTTTAAAATGTAAACATTCTCTTGTAGTATTTACAGCTTCTCTAATATAAAAGGACAAAGGTCCCGGAGCTTAAAGCAAGAAAGCAGGAACAGGCAGATAACATTTCTTTGACAGTTTGATTATAATCTAAATATAACAGGAAAATCGCTCTATACATAAAGCACGGTGATGGATAAATATCTGGGGAAGGAGATTATTTGGTCTCTCTCTTTTTTTTCCTTCTTCTTCCTTACTTTTTTTTTTTTTTTCCTAATGAGTATTCTTTCTTTGAGAAATGTCTTTGGTGATGAAGATAAATTGGGGTGGAATGGAAAGCCAGTGTTGGGCTTTGGTGATAGAGGGTTTTGGGGAAACGATTTATAAGGGCAGAGACTCTCACAAATGAAATGCGAGGCCTCAGACATCACCAGGTCCAATCTCTCATTTTCCCTGAGGGTATCAAGCCCAGGCGGGTACACAGAGTGGGGAAGCACAAGCCTCATCCATCTTCTTGACATTTCAGGAGCCCATGTTGTATGTGATACATAGGAAATAGAGGTATTTTTCTATCAAACTGGTGGTCTCATGAAAAATGTCCTAAGAAGTATCTTTAAATTACCTCCATAATGATCTCTATTCTCTTTTTCTTTTTAGGGGGTACTGGGGACTGAACTCAGGGGCACTCGACCACTAAGTCACATCCCCAGCCCTATTTTGTATGTTATTTAGAGACAGGGTCTCACTGAGTTGCTTAGTGCCTTGCTTTTGCTGAGGCTGACTTTGAACTCGAGATCCTCCTGCCTCAGCTTCTTGAGCTGCTAGAATTACAAGTGTGCATCACCACGCCTGGCTTGACCTCTATTCTTTTTGGTAGCAAAGTCACTTGCCAATAGAAAACTGTTGTCCAAAGATAATAATTATTACCCTGGGAGTGTAGGGTAGAGAATTTTGGCTATACTTGGTCTAGCGCTCTCTGGGTCTTTGAGAAGTTTCCATACCTTTAGGTTTTGCTCCCAGCTGATGCTCAGTGAAAGAGCCTGACTTCTCTCTGCTCCACTTGGCTCTGTGGCTGCTGACAAGCCTCTGGCTCAGTCCTCTGGCACCAGCTCTTGGCTGATGCTATTTGGGGGTTCTCCTGAATGAGAAGGGTGAATGCTGCAGCCCAGAAGACCCCATGGTGAATTCTTTAGCCATGTTCTCCCTCCAGAGCGAGGTGGCCCTGCCATTCCCCTGTTCCTGGCCTGGACTTAGGAAGAAATTCTTTCATAGCCACTTACCAATCGGCCTCCCCCCAAGGAGCTCTTTAAGGGCAGTGACCGTGTCTCATTTATTTCTGCATCCCCACATGTAACCCCGAGTGAGTAGTTAATAGATGTTTCTTGCATGAAGTGATGTTACATGAGCACTTGAGTCTATGAAAACAAAACAAAACAAATTTCTTTTATTTCAATCATTTGCTAATGAAGCAGCCATTGAACCCATCCTATGGGTGGGTGTCAGAGTAGGACTGGAAATATAGTCTCTGCTCTCAGACTTCCAGTTAACTAATACAACAAAAGGAATAATTCAATCAAAATGTGCTCTCTCTCTCTCTCTCTCTCTCTTTCTCTTTCTCTCTCTCTCTCACACACACACACACATAGACACACACACATACACACACACACACACACACATGTGCTCCCTATTGACCTCATTGAGGGGCTAGACTCTCATCTTCATCAGAGGATCATTGGGAGAAAGGAAAGCCATCAAAGTCATTTTGGATGTTGTTGTTACCATTGACATGGTTCAGTTGGCATTAGGTAAACTGTGGGTGAAAAATAGGGGTTGGCCTAGTCATTAGCCATCCAGCTGTGTACATACTCTGTACATCTCAAAGCCCTTTCACCTCTGGGAGAAAAAAAACAACAACACAATACTGTGTTGCTTTCAAATCAAATAGGTTAGTGTCTCAGACACCAACTTTTCCAACATCTTTTAAGTACGAAGATACCTATATGTCTCCTGAGACTTTCTCTTTTTACAAAATTCAAGAAATTATCAGAATGGGTTACAGGATATGAGGGTGATGCCAGGGGACACATGAGCTTATGTTCTCCAGAAGAGACTTTCCCTTGCCAGAGATCGGCTGGGTAACACCAGCAGCTAAAGTAGTAAAATGTGTTCTAAAACCAAAATGTCTCATGGTTTACCTAAGAAAATAAGCAAACCTTTTAAAATACATTTTGGAAAATACTCCCCACAGCCTCTTCAAAATAGCTCTGAATGGAGAGGAAATTCCACCCGTGCCTTGCCAGGTCTTAGGGAGGGAGACCCAGGTCGGGGGAGCTGTATTTGCCCAGCATCTAACACCAGGCCATGCTTGTGACAGTCCAAAAGGAGACCGTGAATAACAAGTATATCACAAGGGTTCTCAAATACGAGAGTGGAGTTGGAACAAAGAGCAGGCACCAGCCAGACTTCCTCTGTTAAAGATTATCCAGCGTGTCACCTGGGTGCCAACATTCCCATAAATCCCAGCAGCTATAAGCAGCTCTATCTCACCTAGTGTAACTTAACGGCTTTGAAACCCTGCCCGGGACCTCATGGCATTCCATGAAACGACCTCATCACAGGGGAATGAACTTTATCTCAAAGACTATAAGTGTGTTTGCTTTAAAGATGATTTACCATGCTCAACAATGACCAAATTTCCTAAATTAAACCTGATCGCTTAGTATAAATACATATCTCAGAATTTCATCAAGACGAATGTATCAACTGGAAGCGTAAATCTGTCTGGGTTGGCCTTGAATGAATCTGAATGCTGATTCCCAGTTCTGCAGAAGCGAAGATAGGAAGGTTTCTCATTTGGGGAAGGTAGAAACCAGACCAGTGGCAGTCAGGGAGACAGCTCCCTCCCCAACTCTGTGCCATCCTCCTCCTTCCAGGTCCTATTGGGCTCCTTTCCTTTGGAAGGTGAGGCTCTCAGGCTCCTGGCTTGTGATAGATAAGAGTTGATTTGTTTTTTCTTTGCCTAGACCAGCAGGGAAAGCTGGCCACTCTGAGCAGTGACCACCCTGAACTCTTAGGGTCGGCTGCAGCCCTCTCAGTCCTCCTCTGATTGTTTTTTGTCTTTCCTCAGCAACAACTCTGCAATGGCTTCCAGCCACACAGCCTGGCTCTGAGGTGGGCTGACCTCCATCCCCTGTCAAAATGTGTTCCCTTGGCTCCAACCGCTTCAGGTCACCTACAGTCAGGTTAAGGGGTAGCGTCTAATTCATAAAAGCCATTTCAGGACAAATACAGTCATCCCCTAGTGTCTGCAGGGGATTAGTTCCAGGACCCCTGCAGACAACAAAATCCAATGTCACTCACATCCCTTATGAAAAATAGAGTGCGGCTCTGTGGTAGAGCATGTGCTTACATGTACCAGGCCCTGAGTTCCATCCTAAGCAATGCATAAGTAAATAAGTAAACAAATAAATAAACTGGTGTAGTATTTGCATATAACCTAGTCTATCCTCCCATCTGCTTTAAATGATCTCTAGATTACCCATAGTACCTTACGCAATGTAAATGCTATGGAAATAGTACTTTTACCACATTGTTTAGGGAACAATGGCAAGTGAAGTCATGTAGTGACTGCACATGTCCAGTAGAGATGGACATTTTTTTCCCAGAATATTTTCCACCCTCAGTTGGTTGATGTGGCCACTGTGGATGCAAAGGGGTAACTGTGGAAGGCAACAGAACCAGAATAGACGGCGGTATACCAGTGCTGATGTGTTCCAAAAGGCATCATGGAGGGAGTGATCCTGGAGCCCCTGAGAGTGAGTAGGGTTAGGGTAGGTAAGAAGAGAGACTGTGGGCAAGGGAAATGTCATGCCGTAGGCTGATGGCAGGGACACGCTCATTTGATAGACATTGACCCCTTGTGTTTCTGGAAGTAGGTAGCAGGTCTCAGGCAGCAGCTGAATGAAAGAATCAGAGGTGCTTTCCAGCTCTAAGACACGCACAGAACCTTCCACACACACAGACACCAGTGGACCCTGAGTGTCCAATGGACAGTCTGCTGACTTGAGCTCACTCACCTTTCTTTAACCAATAAGGCTGCTTATTACAGAACTATGCAAGGATTTTGGAATCAGACATAGCTAAGAGGCCTTTCTGACTCTAAGAAGCATGTGTTACATTGGATACGAGACCGACTTAAACGCTTTACAGAATGGGAATCGTGATGCCCTCTTTCCAGAGCTAATCTGCAGGAAAATATGAGGTAATAGGTAAAATGCCAGGGGCTCCATAGATGTGAACTTCCTTTTTTCTTCCTGTTTCCCTCCTCTGGAGGAATCTCTCTGCTCCCCTCTTTTATTTCGCCTGATTGGAACTTCCTTTCTCTACTCCCCCCACCCACCCCAAATTGTCCCTGGGCTCCGTTTGAAGGATCCAAGTGTGTGTACGGAAAGATTAAGCTGTCTTTTTTATAAAGGCGAAATGTATTCAAAATGGGGCACATCAAAAGTAAATGTAGGTGACAAATGTTTATATTTGGAAAGTGCTTCTGCTTTGATCCTGGTTTCTATTTTTTGAGAGCTTGACAAATGTGCCCTCGGGGCCTTGGCTTCAAACATCTGCAGTCAGCGGAGCCCTTCACTTGACCTGAAACTCATTTGATCCTGCACTTGCTGTTCCTCCCAATCCAGGAGATCTGCAGTCACAGAATAGGCTTCCTCTGCCTCTTGTCGCACCATACAGAGCCAGTGTGGCTGAGCCAGGGCAGGCTGTCTTTGCTCTTCTAAGTCTTGCTCCCAGGATGGCAAGTGCCAGAGGCCAAGGGTGGCTCTCTCAGGTTCCTTTCTCTGAAGTAGACTTGGCCTTTGTGAATGGTTCCCTGACGTTCTCTGCCTTATACCCTCCCTCCTCCATGAGGTCATGCCAAAACTTTTTCGAACAACCTCTGTCCTAGCTACTTATGAAGGTGTCAAAGGTGATTTCCCCAAGGAGAAGTTCTTGGGAGAGGTGGTGCAGCATTGAACTCCAATGAGTCTCCACGCAGTTGGCTGCACAACTGATTTTTCCAGGGTTTCTTAGAATTCTTGGAAGAAAATTCTTGGCAGTCTTGATAAAAAGAATAGTTAACACATCTTGCCCGGTTCTTGCAGATAGGTGAGGTGGCTTGGCACAATGAGGCTCCTTCCCAGCCTCATGCCAGAGTTCAGTGCTCCAGTCCTGGGCAAGCTGTGGCCAGCTTCAAAGCTGGTCTTCACTGGAAGGCCTTCTTGTCCTCAAAGTGGTTTCTTCTAGTCTGACCAATTTCTTTCCACTTTTGGACCTTTGAAGTGAAAGCAGGACAGAAGGACACCAGGACAGAATCTGCTGCTCCTGCCTCGGTCAATGTCCAACCAGGGAAAATGGAATCCACTCTGAACATACCCAACAGAAGGACATCAATGCCAGGAATTGGTTGTGCAGTGAAGAAACAGCAGGAAACCATTGCTACCTGGGCTGGAGAGGCAAAGAAGGTGACGTTACCTGAGAATGGGACTGGGGCCATCCAGAAGAAGTTAGGACTACTCTGCATCCATCTTACAGCCCTGGGGGAGATGCATCCTCTACCAGTGGAAAGGGAGAGAGAGAAATGGCTTTTCTCTTTCTCCTACCTGGCTCCCACCAGAACCTTCTCTTCCTCATTGCTGAACCTGAACAGAAGTCATTAACATGTATTCTGGGAAACATCCTGCAGAGTCTACCCCTCTCTCCCCGACCCTGGAGATACAGAGCAAGCAGGGAAGAGTGAGAAAGTTCTCTGACCCCCAATGTTTAGAGGCCTCTTCGGGACACCCATCTTCTCTGAAAACCAGAAAGCAGTTGCCAGAGAGAAGAGACCAGCATCTTGGAAAGAAAATGGTGCAAGAGGATACCAAGTGATCTGAACCCTCCTGGGTAGGGATGCTCACCCGCCACCAATGTTCCCACACAAACACTCATCCCTAAATAACTTTTGGATCTCCCCTACCAATGACAGTGCCCCACTGTTCTGTTCTCAGAACTGTTGGCTTAGGCAAGTGGCATTTCCAAGAATGCTTGGGCTGGGATTAGCAGGTTATGAATTCCCCCAGGGGTCACTGAGAAACGTGACTGGTACATGCCGTGATAACTAAGAGGCACCAGTATTTGGCTCCTTATGGTAAGAGTGGGTTTGTGGTGACATTTGAGGGGTGAGGACTCAGTTGGTTCTGGCGATCTGCAGTCTAGTCCACATCTTTTATGTGGCTACTTGTATGTGACTTTATAGATACTGCCTTCTTTCTTAAGTGTGACGTGTGAGAATATGCCTTTTGAGAATTGGGGGCCCTGGGGTCACGGTTTGCTTAGGAACTCTCCAAAAGAGCAGAGCTCAGATTGTGCACTTCTGGGTCACCTTGAGAAAGATGCTTCACTGCCTGGCTTCATAATGTAACGTGTTCCCTAAACACGCACTTTTTTTAAGGTGTTTATTAATAACACATTTTTGCTTATTTGTAAATACATGTGCAGCTTAGACAAATTTGGAAAACCCAGCAATATTTAAAGAAGAAAACAAGAATTACTCATGAATCCATAAAGTCCAAAATAACCATTGCTAATCATTTTGTGAATTTACCTTCAGTTTTTTTTAGTATATAATTTAAATTGGAAATATATATTACATGTAATATCTCTGTATATATACACATTCATATATAGAGTTATAGTTATATATATTTATATACTTTTCCATTTAACATAAAGTGGAAAAGAATATGAGCATTTTATTTCTAAAAGTTTTTTTTTTTTTTTTTTGGAACCAGGTATTGAACTCAGGGACACTCGGCCACTGAGCCACATCCCCAGCCCTATTTTGTATTTTATTTAGAGACAGGGTCTCACTGAGTTGCTTAGGGCCTCGCTAAGTTGCTGAGGCTGGCTTTGAACTCACGATCCTCCTGACTCAGCCTCCCAAGTCGCTTGGATTACAGGCGTGCGCCACCACACCTGGCTAAAAGTTTTTTTAATGATAAATAACATCCCAGAGAGTGGGCACAGTGGTGCTTGCTTGTAATACCAGTAACGTGGGAGGTTGAGGCAGGAGGATTGCAAGTTTGAGGCCAGCCTCCTAATTTAGCAATAGCCTAATCAACTTAATGAGATCCTGTCTCAAAATGAAAAATAGAAAAAACTTGGGATGTAGTTCAGTAGTAAAGCACCTCTGGGTTCAATCGCCAGAACCAAGCAAAGAAACCAAGCAAAATGAAAACACCTCGTTGACAGCGGTACTGCATTTTGTTTAGTTATTCTTTATTTCAGGATGTTTATACAGTCTCCTATTATTTTCTCAAAATATTAATTCTTGGGGATGGGGATATAGCTCAGTTGGTAGAGTGCCTGCCTCACAAGCACAAGGCCCTGGGTTCAATCCCCAGCACCACACACACACAAAAAAAATTAATTCCTATAAATTGAGAATCTAATACATCTAAAAAGAAAAAAACAACTAAGAGATGTTGAACTCTGGGCTGGGTGTCCATGATTGTAATTCTAGAGACTCAGGAGGCTGAGGCAGGAAGATCACAAGTTCGAGGCCAGCCTAAGTAACTTAATGAGAGTCCAAACAACTTAGTGAGATCCTGTCTCAAAATAAAAAATAAAAAGAACTGGGGATGGAAGTCAGTGATAAAGCACCCTGCGTTCAATCCCCAGTACCAAAGAAGAAGAAGAAAAAGAAGAAGGAGGAGGAGAAGGAGAAGGAGAAGGAGGAGAATTGAAGTCACTGATAGTAATAACCGATTAATACCTTGTTAGTGACTTGCTTTTTTGTTTTTGCCTTTAAAGTTGACAAAGATAAAAGTAACACACACACAAACCAGAAAATGCAATGCTGATGATAGCCATGATAAAGAAGCAGAAATCATATTCATAATATTCCCAGTAGAAAAGTAAGTTGAGGGCTGGGGAAATAGCTCAGTTGTTTGAGTGCTTAGAGCTCTCTTTGGTTTTGGTTTGCTTACTCATTTATTTAATTAATAATTGTCAAGTCCCTACTATATCCAAACATACTTTTAGGTACTAGGAGTAATATAAAAATATGTGGGATATAATTCTCATCTGTATGGAGATTATGATCAAGGATGAATGATCACAGATATCCACATAAAGAGAATGAAAGGCGAAGTGGTAAGATATTAGGAGCACTGGATTTGGAATCAACAGGCTTGTGTTCTAAATGTGACTTGGGTCTCTCAGTAGCTGTGAGACTTTGGAAAATCACTTGACAATCTTGGGCTTCAATTTTTTTTAACTTACAAAACGAATTGTAGGAGGATTAAACAGAAATCATAGATTTCAAAGTATTTCATATGTTGCTCATGGCTCTTGCATGTAAAGCTAATATCACTGCGATTTTGAACAAAGGGATTATTACTTCCTGTTGGAAGGGTCGTGGTGGTGGTGGGGAAATTATCCTAGGCTTTTAAAGGGGTCAGGGTGGGCAGTATGAAACTATAGAGAAAGAACCAGGCTAAGTTTGCAGGAACTGAATCACCAACATTGGGGAGGGAGAGAAAGAAAGGGGGTTAGGACCCTGTGAGAACAATGTGCCGGGTATATAAGGGACCTGTGGGGATTGAGGAGGTACCGCTAGGGAAGGTAGACTGGGAAACACATTGTGAGGGAGCTTTGATGTAAGGTCAGAGAAGCCAGACTTCTTTCTATAGTAACCTGAGTTACAGAGATTTTATTTTATTTTATTTATTTTTTGTACTGAGGATTTAACCCAGGTGCACTTTAACACTGAGCTACATCCCCAGTCCTTTTTATTTTCTATTTTGAGACAGAGTCCCACTAAGTCACTGAGGATCTCCCTAAATCACTGAAACTGACCTGGAACTTGAGATCCTCCTGCCTCACCCTCCAAAATTGCTGGGATTACAGATGTGCACCACTGTGCCTGGCTGAGCTATAGAGATTTTAAAGCAGAGGAGTTGCAAAAGTTAAGGTTGAAACCTTAGAGTAGGAACAAAATAACAAGTGAACCCAGGACCTGGATCTTGGTTTCTAATACCATTTTCCAGTAAAAGGAACCAGATCTCTCTGAAGGAACAGATAAGGCTACAATTGGGTCAGAGAAATACAGGAGAAGAAAGAAAGCAAAAAAGCTGCAAAATTCAATGTAGAAGGTGAGAAAAATTCTGTAGCAACTTTAATAGAAGGGACTCAGTGGACAGGTGCATGGAATCTCCTCCCTGGGCCACCCAATAATTCATTTCCCTTTTTATTTTTACTGAAGTCTGGACTTTCCCCCTGTAGCTTAGAAATTTAACCTGGAGAGTGGGGTTGTAGCTCAGTGGTAGAGCTCTTGCCTCGCATGCATGAGACACTGGGTTCAATCTTCAACACCACATAAATAAATAAAATAAAGGTCCTTTGACAACTAAAAAAATTTTTAACATAAAAAAAAATAAAAGAAAAAAGAAAAGAAATTTGACCTGGAAAATTGCACACAGACACACATAAAATATGTCTTACAAAACTCCTTCAGACATTTCAGTGAACTTCTCCTTGTAATATTTGAAGCCTCCTTTTATAATCTTTAAAGATAGAACTAGTAAAATTTCCCCTAGACCCTCATCTTTGTAACTATCTCTCCTTCCTTCCTTCCTTCCTTCCTTCCTTCCTTCCTTCCTTCCTTCATTCCTTCCTTCTTCCTTTTATTTATTTATTTATTTTTTGGTATCAGGGATTGAACCCAGGGGTGATCAACCACTGAGTCACATCCCCAGCCCTTATTTTTTTTTCTTTACTTTAGAGACAGGTCTCACTGAGTTGCTTAACTGCTGAGGCTGCTTTTGAACTTGCAATCCTCCTGCCTCAGCCTCCCAGCCACGGGGATTACAGGCTTGTGCCACCTTGCCCAGTTGAAACTATCTTTTCGTTTATTAAAATTAGGAGGATAAAATACAGCAGAAAAATATTCTGTGAGTTCAGGTTAACTCCACAGTACATTACATGTTAAATTCCATTTACGTTCTCCTTGGAGCCAGTATCTCCACCATTGAAGTGTCATTTGTCATTAAAGGTAAGTCTGTTTTAAATGTAAGGTAAAACAATTTTTTTCCTTAATTCCACTACCCTGCCCCATAAATTTAATTTCATCATACATTTTTTGATGATCAACCTATGAGTCACACCCAGAGTGTCACAAGAATCCTAGAATGTGAGTCTCTGCTCACCGCCTCTACTCCAAGTTGAAAGACTATTTTTCTCCTAATTTTTTCTTACAGATACTTTCTGTTTACAAATTAGCCAATGACGGATATAAACTTGGGGTCTTTCTCCTTCTCAAAGATGTCATTTGGTAAGCACGCTTTGGTTTTGTCCTTCCATTTTCTTGAACTTGAGAGACAGGACCTGCTACATGATTTGGAGGACCCAGTGCAAAATGAACAGGCCAGATCCTTTATTCAGAAATTACAGAGTGGTAGCAGAGCGAGGAGTCAAGCATGGGTGCCTTCTAAGTGTCAGGCTGGCACAGGTTGCATGCCCATGAAGGGGACTTTAGGTAATGGAGTTACCTCCAGAAGAACTTTAGACCTCACCATCTGCCTTCATTCAGAGAGACTTCTGGAGTTAGAGAACAGGGAGTTGGTTGTCGTTTTTGTTTTGTGGTGCTGGCGCTAGAACCCAGGGCTCTGCCCATGACAGGCGAGCACATCAGCACTGAGCTATGTCACAACCTGAGAACTAGGGAGCTGGGCTGCTTGGAAGTTCTCGGTTCAGCAGATGGCCTAGAACCAGCTGAGGTTAGTGGTCTTCCTCCAAGGTGAGGGAGCAGGTTGGCCTGACATCAGAAGACAACACCTTCATCACACCAGAGAGCCTCACCAAGGCCTGGACACCAAGGCCTGTGCCTACTCCTCTAGAGAGAAGTGGCAGATGGTTACCCACCTAAATGCTTGCTAGGACCATCTGACCCTGAACCTCCCAAGTTCTGGTCTTCAGTTTAGTTCAATGGGTTTTTTTTTTTTTAAAGCAACTATTGAATAGCTGGGACAGAACTAGAAGTTACAGGCAAATGTGAATGAATGAATGAATGAACTATTTGCCCTAGAGGAGATGGTCCAGGGCAGGGAGGCAAATGGAGAAGGAGATTTGAGTCCACAGCCTGGCTCCCATCTCAGATAAGAGCAGAACATTAGATATTTGGAAAGCCCTCCTAATCATGTCTTGGTCATGCAGACCTGGGACCTTCTGATCTGACCAGCCTAAAGCAACCTGGCTCTCCACATGTCCATCCTGGAAGCGGCAGGTAAGAGGTACTGCACATCTGGAGCCCCTCAATGGAAAACCCTAGTGTGGATGATTTATTGACATTCTCTCTATATTTTAAAGCCTATAAGTATATATATGATAAATAATCTCATATATGTTAGAGTTTTTAATAGACTAAATGTATTGTTGGGTTTGTGTGTGGTGGGGGTGGAGTCCTGGGGCTCCAACTCAGGGATGTGCTACCACTGAACTACATCCCCAGCTCATTTTAATTAAAAAAAAAAATTAGTTGGATGCAGGTGCACATACCTTGTAATCCCAGGGCTCAGGAGGCTGAGGCAGGAGGAAGTTGCAAGTTCAAGGCCAGCCTCAGCAACTTAGTGAGGTCCTAAGTATCTTAGTGAGACCCTATCTCAAAGTGAAAAATAAAAAGGACTGGGATGAAACTCAGTGGCAGAGTGCCCCTGGATCCAATCCCACTGGCACTAAATTAATTAATTAATTAATTTAAAAAGTTTAAAAATTATTTTTATTTTTTAGTTCCATACACTTTTTTAAAAGATTTTTAAAAGTTTGTTCTAATTAGTTACACATGACAGTGTAATGCACTTTGATAGATCATACATAAATGGAGTATGACTTCTCATTCTTCTGGTTGTACATGATGTAGAATCCCACTGGTTATGTAATCATATATATACATAGGGTAATAAGGTCTCATCCATTCTACTATCTTTCCTACTCTCATTCCCTCTCCCCTCCCTTCACTCCCCTCTACCTAATCCAAAGTACCTCTAGTTTTCCCTAGTCCCCCCGCCCACACCTAATCATGAATTAGCATCCTCATATCAGAGAAAACATTTGGCCTTTTGTTTTGGGGGAATTAGCTTATTTTGCTTAGCAAGCTATTCTTCAGCTCCATCCATTTACTGGCAAATACCTAATTTCACTCTTCTTTAAGGATAATATTCCGTTGTGTGTATATACCACATTTTCTTTGTCCATTCATCTGTTGAAGGTCACCTATGTCAATTCCATACTTTGGCTATTGTGAATTGAGCAGCTATGAACATTGATGTGGCTGCATCACTATAATTTGCTGATTTTAAGTCCTTTGGGTATAAACTGAGGAGTGGGATAGCTGGGTCAAATGGTGGGTCCGTTCCAAGTTTTCTGAGAAATCTCCACACTACTTTCCAGAGTAGCTACACCAATTTGCCTTCCCACCAGCAATGTATAAGTGTATCTTTTTCCCCACATCCTGGCCAACATTTATTGTTGCTTGTATTCTTGATAATTGCCATTCTGACTGGAGGGAAATGAAATCTTAGAGTCATTTTGATTTGTATTTCTCTAATTACTAGAAACGTTGAACTTTTTTCCTTGTATTTGTTGATTGATTGTTTTTCTTCTGTGAAGTGCCTATTCAGTTCCTTAGCCTATTTATTAACTGGGTTATTTTTTTTTTGACATTGAGTTTTTCTGAGTTCTTTATATATCCTGGAGATTAATGTTCTATCTGAGGTGTATGTGGTAAAGATTCAGCCTTTCTATAGGCTCTCTCTTCATGTTATTGATTGTTTCTTTTGCTGAGAAGAAGCTTTTGAGTTTGAATCCATCCCGTTTATCCATCCATTCCTGGCTTTAGGAATCTTGTTAAGGAAATCAGATCCTAAGCAGACATAGTGAAGATTTGGGCCTACTTTTTCTTCTATTGAGTGCAGGGTCTCTGTTCTAGTGCCTTAGTCTTTGATCCACTTTAAGTTGAGTTTTGTACAGGGTGAGAGGTGGGTGTTTAATTTCATTTTGTTTCATATGGATTTCCAGTTTTCCCAGCACCATTTGTTGAAGAGGCTGTCTTTTTCTCCAATGAATGTTTTTGACAACTTTATATAGCATGAGGTAACTGTGTACGTGTGGGTTTGTTACTGTGTCTTCTATTCTGTATCATGTATTGGTCTACATGTTTGTTTGGTCTACACGCTGTTTTTGTTACTATGGCTCTATAGTATAGTTTGAGGTCTGGTATTGTGATACCTCCTGCTTCACTTTTCTTACTAAGGATGCCTTGGTTATTCTGGGTCTCTTATTTTTCCTAATGAATTTCATCATTGCCTTTTCTATTTCTAAGAAGAATGTCATTGAGATTTTTAATAGAAATTGCATTAAATGTGTATAATGCTTTGAGTAGTATGGCCGTTTTGACAATATTAATTCTGCCCATCCAAGAGCATGGGAGATCTTTCCATCTTCTAAGGTCATCTTCAATTTTTTTCTTTTACTGTTATATAGTTTTCATTGTAGAGGTCTTTCACCTCTTTTGTTAGATTGATTCCCAAATATTGTATTTTTTTGAGGCTATTGTGAATGGGGTAGTTTTCCTAATTTCTCCTTCAGTGGATTCATCACTGATGTATAGAAAAGCATTTGATTTAGGGGTGTTGATTTTACATCCTGCTACTTTGCTGAATTCATTTATTATTTCTAGAAGCTTTCTGGTGTAACTTTTTGGATTTTCTAATTATAGAATCATGTCCTCAGCAAAGAGCAATAACTTAAGTTCTTCTTTTCCTATTTGTATCCCTTTAATTTCTTTCATCTGTCTAAATGCTCTGGCTAGAGTTTCCAGGACTATGTTGAATAGAAATGGTGAAAGAGGCCATCCCTGTCCTGTTCCAGTTTTTAGAGGGAATGCTTTCAATTTTTCTCCATTTAGAATGATGTTGACCTTGGGGTTAGCATAGATAGCTTTTACAATATTGAGGTATATTCCCACTATTCCTAGTTTTTCTAGTGTTTTGAGTATAAAGGAGTGCTGTATTTTGTCAAATGTTTTTTCTGCTCTGCATCTATTGAGATGATCATATGATTCTTGTCTTTAAGTCTATCGATGTGGTGAATTATGTTTACTGATTTCCCTATGTTGAACCAACTTTCCATTCCTGAGGTGAACCCCACTTGATCATGGTGCACTATCTTTTTAATATGCTTTTGCATGTGATTTGCCAGAATTTTATTGAGAATTTTTGCATCTATGTTCATCAGGGATATTGGTCTGAAGCTCTTTCCTCGATGTGTCTTTGTCTGATTTTTGAGACTAGGGTGATACTAGTCTCATAGAGTGCATTTGGAAGGCTTCCCTCCTTTTCTATTTCATGGAATAATTTGAGGAGTATTGTTGTTAATTCTTCGAAAGTCTTGTAGAACTCGGCTGAGAATCCATCTGGTCCTGGGCTTTTCTTGATTGGTAGGCTTTTGATGGTGTCTTTTATTTCATTACTTGAAATTGATCTGTTTAAATCGTGTATGTCCTCCTGATTCAGTTTGGGCAGTTCATATGTCTCTAGAAATTTGTTGATGTCTTCAAGATTTTCTATTTTATTGGAATATAAATTTTCAAAATAGTTTCTAATCATCTTCTGTATTTCAGTAGTGTCTGTTGTGATATTTTGTTTTTCACCATGTATTTTAGTAATTTGAGTTTTCTCTCTTTGTTAGTGTGGCTAGGGGCTTATCAATTTTATAGATTTTTTTTCAAAGCACCAACATATCGTTTTGTCAATCTTTTGAATTGTTTCTTTTGTTTCAGGTTCATTGATTTCAGCTCTAATTTTAATTATTTCCTGTCTTTTTGGTATTTGGTATTTTGGTATTTTGGTATGTGGGATTGAACCCTGGTGTGATTTACCACTGAGCTACATCTCCAGTCCTTTTTATTTTTATTTTTTATTTTGAGATAAGAACTGGAAAAGCTTCTGAGGCTGGCCTCAAATTTGCGATCCTTCTGCCTCAGTTTCCCAAGTTGCTGGGATTACAAGTGTGTGCCACCATACCCGACTAGATTAAATTTATTTTAAAATTTACCAGTTGAGATGATTATAGGATTGATTGCCTGTTTAAATAACAAAATGAAGAGTCCCATCATATTGCGAAAGAAGCAACTTTAAATGATCTTTTGTTTTCTCAAAATTAAATCCTTCTCTGTAGCACAGAGTTTAATATTCCATATCAGATAATAGGTTGGGGCTACCAAAAAGGCCACTGACGATTCCATACCAATTCAGTTTGCTCACAAAGGTGCCTGCCTGGACCCACGGAGGGTCAGAACAGCCATTGCTCAGGCTGCAGTGTTCATGTTTCCCTGATTCAAAAGAGATGATTTATTTATTTGATAATCACTTGACAATGGTAGGCACATTCATGGAGGCCCCACTTCAAAAGGTTTAAAACTAGTACCATGGACCACACACAGAACTTCTTTCTTCCTTCATAGCTGGGGTCACTTGAGATATGCACCTCTGTCTTCCCCTGTAGCTGTGTCCCTGTGCATTTTTCTGACCTGCTCAAGACCCTGATGATAATACAGCAAGATGGTCCAAAGCCCCAGGCCCCATCCCATTGCTTATCCCAGGCAGGTCTATGGGATGCTAATTGGATGCAGATTCTGGTCTCTCCCTCCTCCATTGCTCTCACCTATGGAAGGAAGCTATTATCTCCTGTTAAAGAACCAAAGTAACAAATGTTGGCTGTAAACTTCCCTGATACAATTGGCTAACTGTGGAACTTGCTAACTAAGAGTCGCATCAAAAGTGTTTGACAGCTTACTGCTAACCTGCCTTGAGAACACTTTTCTTTTCTCTTTTCCTTTCCTTTCTTTCTTTTTTTTTCCTTCCTTCCTTCCTTCCTTCCTTCCTTCCTTCCTCCCTTCCTCCCTCCCTCCCTCTCTCTTTCTCCCTCTCTCTCCCTCTTTCTTTCTTTCTTTCTTTCTTTCTTTCTTTCTTTCTTTCTTTCT
>JAJEJO010003175.1:154430-216051 GCA_020662805.1 Glaucomys volans | reverse complement strand
ACCTGTAGTGCCCATGTTGGGGCATGTTGGGGCGCGGGCCTCACTGGGCTCTGGAGGCCCCTGTCCTCTAGCTATGACTTGCTTCCTCTTTCCTGGAATCCAGTCACCCTGAATGGTTACAACCAAGGTTTGAATGAAAGGGAATGGAACTGTTGGAAAAGAAGCCAAGGAAGACACTGGAAAAGTAAGAAAGATGTTCCGAAGGACACAGGACTCCTTCCAAGGTGACATTCTCCCAAATGGCTCTGCAGTGATTGAGGGCCAGGGCCAGCCTTACCCACTCAGTCCTTCCATTTGGAAACCATATTTGCTTTAGCTTTTTCATGTCACGCTGAAGAAAACAACTTAGAAGGACTAAAAGCTGTGACCTCTACGGCCTCTCCTCCGGTATCTGAATTTTATAATCTTATTGTGGAAAGGGTTGGTTGGGCTTGCTTAATTTGTTTAAATATGCCATGACCCTTTTTCTCGGTGTCCTTTAGATAAGAAGGAGAGGTAGTCTCACTGTAGGAGGGGCTGTGGCTGAGAGTGGGGCAGGGGTTGTTGGTAGAACCCCCACTCTTCCTGCTTCTGGGATCATAAAGAAGTTCACCTGTATGGGCCTTATGAGGTGGGACCCTTTTTCCATCTTTGACTGTGCGGGCAAGCTGGGGTCTCACTTTGGTCCTTGAGGGCCATCAGGGTCTGTTGGACACAGCCCAGTACCGTAGGTTTATTGTTCAGGTGGCATGTTCCACACCTACAGGGAAGTGCTCCTTAGCATTGGAATGCTCCCTTAGCATTAGAATGCCTTCTCAGAGGAGAAGTTTCTATACCACCTGTGGCTCCAGGGCTCCAGAGCGGTTGGTAAGAAGTGGAATCTCTCCTTACCTTGAGACCGGCTTGCAGAGCGAAACTTTTGGTCCCTCCCTCTGGCACTGCAGTGCCTTGAGAAAGCTGAAGTTCCCCAATGTAAATCAATCAATCAATCAATCACAAATTTTCTGTTCATTGTTTTCATACTTTCATGGCTAGTGGATATTCAGATGATCATTCATGATTCCTAGTTTGTTTTGAATCAAAGAATTAAATTGTTGGCATCTTTTTAAGATCTGTTCTTTGGCAAGAATGGGAATTTAAATATGAAGAATTTCCACCGGGAGCAGTAGTACACACCTATAATCCCAGAAACTCAGAGGCTGAGACAGGAGGATTGCAGGTTCAAGGCCAGCCTTAGCAACTTATGAGGGCCCATCTCAAAACAAAAAAGGGCAGGGAATGTGACCCAGTGGTAAAGCGCCCCTGGGTTAAATTCCTAGTACCAAAACAAATAAATAAAAATAAATAAAAGACATTCTAATTGGGGTAAGATGAAATCTTAAGGTGGTTTTGATTTGCATTTCTCTTATAACTAGGGATGTTGAACATTTTTTCATAAATCTGTTCATTGCTTGTAGATCTTCTGTAAAGTGTCTGTTCATTTCCTTGGCCCATTTATTGATTGGGTTATTAGTGTTCTTGGTGTAAAGATTTTTGAGTACTTTGTAGATTCTGGAGATGAGTGCTCTATCTGAAGTGTGTGTGGCAAAAGATTTTCTCCCACTCTGAAGGCTCTCTCTTCACATTGCTGATTGTTTCCTTTGCTGAGAAATAGCTTTGTAGTTTGACTCTATCCCAATCATTGATTTGTGCTTTTATTTCTTGCGCTTTGGGAGTCATGTTAAGGAAATCTGGTCCTAGGCCAACATGATGAAGACTTGGACCTATTTTCTCTTCTATTAGGTGAAGGGTCTCTGGTCTAATTCCTAGGTCCTTGATCCATTTTGAGTTGAGTTTTGTACAGGGTGAGAGATATGGGTTTAGAATCATTTTGCTGCATATGGATTTCTAGTTTTCCCAGCACCATTTGTTGAAGAGGCTATCTTTTCTCCATTATATGTTTTTGGCTCCTTTGTCAAGTATGAGATACCTGTATTTATGTGGGTTTGTTTCTGTGTCCTCTATTCTGTACCACTAATCTACCTGTCTATTTTGGTGCCAATATCATGCTGTTTTTGTTACTACTGCTCTGTAATATAGTTGAAGTTCTGGTATTGTGATACTCCCTGCTTCGCTCTTCTTGCTAAGAATTGCTTTAGCTATTCTGGGTCTCTTATTCCTCCAAATGAATTTCATGATTGCTTGCTCTATTTCTATGAGGTCTGTCATTGGGATTTTAATTAGAATTGCATTGAATTAAGAATGCAGGCAACAACAGGTGTTGGCGAGGATGTGGGGAAAAGGGTACACTCATACATTGCTGGTAGGATTGCAAGTTGATGCAACCACTCTGGAAAGCGGTGCGGAGATTCCTTAGAAAACTTGGAATGGACCCAGCTATCCCACTCCTTGGCCTATACCCAAAGGACTTAAAATCAGATTACTACAGTGATGCAGCCACATCAATGTTCATAGCTGCCCAATTCACAATAGCTAGATTGTGGAACCAACCTAGATTCCCTTCAATAGATGAATGGACAAAGAAACTGTGGTGTATATACACAATGGAATATTACTCAGCCATTAAGAAGAATAAAATTCTGGCATTTGCAGGTAAATGGATGATGTTGGAGACTGACATGCTAAGTGAGATTAGCCAATCCCCAAATCCAAAGGCCGAATGATCTCTCTGATAAGTGAATGATGATGCATAATGCGGGGTGGAAGGGAGGCAAGAATGGAGGAAGGAGAGATAGCATAGAGGGAAGGGAGGGGTGGGGTTGGGGTGGGGGGGTAATAATAACAGAATGTGTGACAGACATCATTGCCCTGTGTACATGTATGAATGCACAGATGGTGTGACTCTACTTTGTGTACAACCAGAGAAACAATAGCTGTACTCCATTTGTGTTCAATGAATCAAAATTAAATAAAAAAGAGAGAAATTAAAACATCATAACACTGCAATAAAAGCTGAAAATCAGCTTATGGATTGGTGAGTGATCTCATCAAATTGGACACTTACTGTATTGACGAGTTTTCCGTTTGTAGTTAGGTTTCTCTTGTAATAAAACAAGTCAATTACTAATGCTATTTAAAACCAATCACCCTTTTATCTTTTTGTTTTCTCTTTATTTGCATTTATGACCTAAGGTATTATTTTAATGAACTTGAATCTTTAAGAACATATTTAATTTCAATATGAAAAATAAAATTGGGATGAATTTAGGTTAACTACTGAAATTTACTTTTTGTAAAACAACAGAAATGCCTTCCAGAAGTGGGAAAGGAGGTGGAGATGGACAAGAACAGCCTACATAACTTGTTATTTATCCTTGTGATAACACATTTCATACTTTTTTCTATTGGTTTATATCCTACTGCAACTGGTGCCATATAAAATCCTGAATTTTTAACATTTTGTAAGTAATTGTGTTATGAATAATCATAACCAGCTCCAGATTAGTCATTAAAACATCAGAAAATATTTGGGTTGGACTGAATGATTAATGTCCATCATCTTACTCCTGGAAGAATTTTCCTTATAATCAATACCTTTGTTGATTCAAAGGGTGTTTAGATTCTGAATCTGCCTCTTACTAGATGTGTGGTCTTGAGAAAGAGAAAGTCATCTAATCCCCTCTGTGCTTCAGATTCATCATCTGCAAGTCAGGGAAAATAATGGTACTGATGTTATTTGAATTAAATTAAACAAACTATGAAAATGCTTAAAAAAATAAATGAATAAATAAAATATTAAAACAAGATAAAAATAAACACAATTTCCATTGAATCTTCCTCTTATGTATAATCATAATGCACTAATAAAAAATTAAAATAAATAATGATTTCCTTTCCAAATAACTTAAAATCTTACAAACACAAGGTACCCCCAAATTAGAAATGCTATAGTTGGTGCTGAAGGAGGCCAGAAAGTCACAATGTGACAACAGGAGCATCCTCTGAGTAGACTTCACAGATCCCAAGCAATGAACTAGCAGGCTTTAAATCCAGTAACTAGGGCTGGGGTGTAGCTCAGGGGTAGCGTGTGTGCTTAGCATGCAGCAGGCTCGGGTCAATCCCCAGCACCAAAAGATAATAACAAAAATGAATTCAGTAAATATTATCCAAAACCCAGGTGAAAGGGGATCTGGCAGATACACACCAAACTGTTGGTTCTGGGAGGAAAACTGGTACTGGGGGCTGGAAATGTTAAAGAGGATGGTGGATTTAGGTCCTATTCATGCCTTACTTGTATCATCAGTGCTGTGCTGGTCAATATTTCAGAAGGCGCTCTCCAACAAACAAGCAGTCCCTATTGTAGGGACTATTGATTTTTATATACTGTTTGTCAATATTGCCAATCCTGCCGGGTGCCTGTAATCCCAGCGACTCTGGAGGCTGAGGCAGGAGGATCGCGGGTTCAAAGCCAGCCTCAGCAACTTAGAGAGGCCCTAAGCAACTCAGTGAGACCCTGTCTCTAAATAAAATACAAAATAGGGCTGGGGATGTGGCTCAGTGGTTAAGCGCCCCTGAGTTCAATCCCCGGTTCAAAAAAAAAAAAAAAATTGCCAATCCCTATTGTTTGTCAATTTCCGCCATGGATGATTTCAAGAAAGCAATGTGAGACTTACAAATTCTTGGAAATGTAGCAACTATGTGTCAGGTTTCAAGTCAATGCTGAGGAAGATGGAGAAAAGGTCATGGTGCAGCCATTATCTGCCATGCAACAGAAATACAGTGGAGGAGGTAAAGAACTGGGGACGGGCTCCAGGGGCCTGGGGAGGTGGTGCACACACGCCTGTAATCCCAGCAACCTGGAGGCTGAGGCAGGAGCAGTGCAAGTTTGAAGGTGGCCTAAGCAGTGTAGTGAGACTCTGCCTTGAAATTAAAAAATTTTTTTTTTGTTTTAAGGGGCTGGGAATGTGGCTCAGCAATAGAATGCCTTTGAGTTCAATTCTCGGTACCATAAAAAGAGAGAAAGAAAGAAAGAGGGAAAAAAAGATAACTAATAACTAATAATAATAATAATAATAATATAATAATGATTGGAGGAAGGAAAAGTTAACTTCGGCAAAGTGTAGAAGAAATGAGAGAATCAGAGAAGGTTCTCTGAAAGATGGAATCAAAGCATGGAAGTCCGTGAGATATTTGGGAATTATAAGTTGCTCTCTCCACACAAGATTTTTGGCAGAAATGGAGGATGAAGCCAGAAAAGAGGGATGGGGCCATGTTATCTAAGAGGTCACGTTCCTCTTGGAGTAAGGAAAGCTACTGGCAGTTTTGAGAAGCATTAGGCAATAACTCTGATTGCAGTATGGAAACTAAGCTCATGCAGAGACCTGTGCAAGGAGACCTTCGTAATGTTTTGAGTGAGTAGAATAAAGACTTCAGTTGAAGCAATGCAGTAGAGGTGGAAATGGGAGCAGATCCAAGATGCTTTCAAGGAGGAAGAATTGATAGGACAGTGTATTGGCTATTGGGAGGGATAGGTTGCATGAATGTACTGCGTACGACTTTGAAAAATGATCACCCTGTCTTCCGTAGGAATGAATGGCTTCTTTAAAAAAGAAAGAAGGCCCTAAGCAATTCAGTGAGACCCTGTCTCTAATAAAAAATAAAAAAGGGCTGAGGATGTTGCCCAATGGTTAAGAGCCTCTGGGTTCAATCTCCAGAACAAAAAAAAAAAAAAAAAGGCTTTTTTTTTGGTACTGGGAATTGAACCCAGGGTGCTTAACCACTAACGCACACATCCTCAGTCCTTCTTATTTTTTATTTTGAGACAGGGTCTCTCTCAAAGTTGCTTAGGGCCTAAGTTGCTGAGGCTGGCTTAATTTGCCATCCTCCTGCCTCAGCCTCCAGAGCTGCTGGGATTACAGATGTGTGCCACCCCACCTGGGAAAGAAAGCATTTTTAAGAATTATGTAATTTAGGACTTGGGAGCCCAATTGTTGTTTTCTTCCCATCCTGCTATTGGCATTTGTAAATGTGAAGGAGAGAAGATCTGAGACATGAGTGGTGGTCACGAAGGTGGCTTTGTTTTGCCAAATTTGGATTTATACAAAGTGATTCTGTGAAGTGATGTTATTAAAATAATGGATTTTGGTTTGGGATGAAAGGCATCTCAAGAAATCAAGAAGTATTATTGGCACAAATGGGTGTGGTGACACACACCTATAATCCCAGTGCTTTGAGAGGTTGAGCAGGAGGATTGTATGTTTGGGGCCAGAGTGGGCAACCTAGCAAGACTCTGTCTCAAAATAAAAAAAATTAAGAGAGCTTGGGGTGTCATTCAGTGGTAAGAGCACGCCTGGATTCAGTTCAATGCCAGTACAAAAAAAAAAAAAAAAAAAAAAAAAAAAAAAAAAAATTAGCCCAGGAGTTAGTTACTAAGTTATTTTCCTTAGTCTCCTTTGAAGCTCCATTGGCTAAACAATGGATAAACAATGGAGGTTGAAAGGAGACTAAGTAAGGGAAAAGGAGTAAAAGAGGTAAACCTGTGGACTTAGCCACTCTGCAGAATAATAGCTAATGTAGAAAGAATAAGGGAGCAGGAGGTGCCTGGTGATTCACAGGAGAAAACACTTGGGAAGAGGCCAGAAACAATCCCTGGGCTTAACTGTCTAGGTACCAATGCACAGGGCGGAGATAACAGGCAAAGTAAACTCAGGATTATAGCACCAGGTGGTAAACATGGTCATCCTGAAACCTTGTGGGATGGGACCTAAGACTGACATTGAGTTTGAAATTGAACCTATATCCTGTTTGAAGAAGCATACCTATGAGCTGGGGAAGGAGACTGGTGTGTGTTGGAACTAAGTGGAGACCGGCTGCAGAGCATGAGAGTAGAATGAGAGCAGTAAAGCGGTTAATACATATTGTCTTGCCAGAGGATAATAGGTGGGTATTAAATATCACATTTCTACAAAGCATCCAAATAACATCCTTTCAAACATTTTAATGAGAAATATATGTCAGTTTATGAATGTAACATTTTTATATCCATTTTTTAAATGGTTGAAATGGCTTCATATAGTTCCTGACCAACTCTTTTAATTTATGATCTTAGCTGGGTACAGTGGCACATACCTGTAATCTTAGCAACTTAGGAGGCTCAGGCAGGAGGATCACAAGTTTGAGGGCAGCATGAACAACTTAGCAAGACTATCTCAAAATAAAAAGGGGTGGGGCTGTAACTCAGTGGTAGTGCCTTTGGGTTCAATCTCCAACAGCACACACATGCACATACACCCACACAATCTCTTAAAACTCCTAGTAGTCACCATCAGTTAAAAAAAAAAAAAATTCTTGCATAAGTGAGAAATACTTTTGGTGATGTATACCTGTAGTGTCATCTACTTAGGAGGCTGAAGTAAGAGGATCATTTGAACCCACAAGTTCAAGACCAGCCTGGGCAACATAGACTCAATCTCAAAAAGAAAAAAAAAATAAATAAATAACTGAAGGGTGAAAAGTGCCTAGAAAAACCACTGAGGACACCAAAACTCACACAAGAGATTTTATTAGAAAGCTGATCAATGTTTGCCCTGAAGAGAAAAGGGAAAAAAGAAAAAATAAGAAGGAAGAAGCCGGGCGTGGTGGTGCACGCCTGTAATCCCAGCAGCCTGGGAGGCTGAGGCAGGAGGATCTCGGGTTTAAAGCCAACCTCAGCACAGGCAAGGCGCTAAGCAACTCAGTGAGATCCTGTCTCTAAATAGAATACAAAATAGGGCTGGGGATGTGGCTCAGTGGTGGAGTGCCCCTGGGTTCAATCCCCAGTTCTAAAAAAAAAAAAAAAAAGAAGGAAGAAACATGGCCGGGGAGCTTCTTTTAAGCTCTGGAACTTTATGGGCAAAAGGATGGTAGGGTCAATTGTTGAAAATTGAATTTTGGCGGACTAGGGGTCATCCAATAGCTGGTGATGACAGGCTGATGAACGGACCAATGGTGGGCTAGCTACAGGGAATGGGGGGAGCTGTTATCCCTTCTCGCTTTCCCCGCAGGCCTGTCTTGCACCCAAAGGACAGGAAGGGAGCCCCACCGGATTGGACCACGGGCTGGTAGGTAGCCGGAGGCAAGGGTGGGACTGCAGGGTAAACCCAGCGCCGGTGTGCCGGCAGGGCCAAGTGGCAGAGCATCGCTGTGACACCTGCGGTTTCGTCTGACAGGCACAGCCATTGTATCTTTTTTTTTTTTTTTTTTTTTTTTAATTTTTGTTTTTAAGTTGTTGATGGACTTTTATTTAATTCATTATTTATATGTGGTGCTGAGAATCGAACCCAGTGCCTCACACATGCTAGGCAAGCACTCTACCACTGAGCCACAACCCCAGCCCGCCATTGCAGCTTTTTACATTACAATAATCATATAGAAATGTGCAATATTGCAATGTAGAGGAATGTTGAAATGCATGTGATAAGGCAAAGATTATGATAGGAAGGGCACATGTGTCCCATTTACAGGGACAGCTCAGGATGATCATGATCCTGAGCAAAGGAATCTGATAAAAAATGTTCAACAGGAGTCTCTGGGATGTGCCAAACCGAAGACATACTGATGCTCTCTGATGCGTTCTTTTGGAAGGGCCATGCTCCATCAGTACCTGGGAATATGGGTGTAATTCATTGAAATTAGTCTTTTCAAATTCATATGTTGAACACTAGTACTTTGGAATGTGACCTTGTTTGGAAACAAGGTCTCTGCAGATGTAATCAGGGTGAGAGCATACTGAATTAGGGTGGTTGGTTCTTAATCCAATGACTGTGTCCTTTTTTTCTTTCTTTTCCCAGTTCTGTGGATTGAATCCAGGGGTACTCTACCACTGAGCTGCTTGGCCAGGCCTTTCTTTTTTGAGACAGGGTCTTGTTAAATTGCTGAGACTGTCCTCCAATTAGCAACTCAGCCTCCTGAGTTGCTGGGATTATAGGTGTGCACCACCATACCTGGCTGTCTTGTGTCCCTATAAGAAATTTGAGGGTTGGAGTGCAGCGCAGAGATAGGGTACTTGCCTGGCATGCACGAGGCCCTCAGTTCCATCCAGGAGGTAAGTTAGAGTAATAGCCAAGCAGAGGCATAAAGCTTTAGCCCCAGGAGATGAATGAAAAATGAAGAAACAAGCCAAGCCTTAGAGAATGTGAGCAAATTCAGTGAAGTCAAAGCTATAGCTCAAGGGCTTCCCCAGGACTAACTCCCAAACAGAAAAGACCTTATGTCAAATGTAGGGCAGCAAGAGCCGACCGAGGCTAGCTACCTCCTTGGGAAGTGGGCCCGTGACTAGGTCCGACTGGTACATGTGTATAGGGTGTGCATGTGAGCTAGTTTTGTGAAATAATGCTTGAAATTTTGGCTCAAAATTAGAAGAACATTCATTTTTCCATAATGCCATAGGAAATTTGCAAAATAGGAAAAGAAAGAAAACTCCCTAGAATCCCCTAATAGCATCCTGACTTGGAAAGAAAGACTGTACAAACATTTTCTCATTTTGCTACATCCTTTCTCATACTATTATTTTTTATTCATTTGTGGTGCTGGGGATATAACCTGGAGTCTCCCGCAGGGTAGGCAAGGGCACTAACACTGAGCTATGCCCCAGGCCAAGTATAATCTCTAGTGGTTAAATCCACAGAATGGGTGAACTGTAATGAGTTATTCCCCTACTACTAGACGTTCTGGTTGTGGCTGGCTTCTTCCTATCAGTATTCTCTTCAACCTATCTTCCAAAATTGAGATTCTATAATTCTACATTTGGCAAAGAGTATTGCAAGTCATTTCTCAAATTATCTTCTTTCTCCAAATCCTCTTAAGAAGGGCCTTTGGAGACTTCTGACATGTGCTACATTTAGTCAGATTTCTGTTTATTTCCTCTGTCAAAATCACAGTCACAAAAAATGATTTTAGAAAGTTCTATCTAGCCGGGCATGGTGGCATGCTTTTGGAATCCCAGCAAATCAGGAGGCTGAGGCAGGAGGATTGAGAGTTCAAGGCCAGCCTGAGCAACTTAGCAAAATAAAATATAAAAAAGGGCTAGCAATGTTGTTCAGTGGTTAAGCACCTCTGGGATCAATTCCTTGTACAAAAAAAGAAAAAGAAAAACAAGAAAGTAATATTTAATTGCCTATCTTAGGTAGGTTTTCTTTTCAGTTGCACAAAAACAAAATGCAAAATATATACTCTTCACTCAGATTCCCCAAAAACTAACAGTGCAATAATCTCAGTACATTGATCAAAACTGGGAAATTAAGTTTTGATATAATGCTCTTATCAGATTATAGACCTGATTTGATGTTCTCCAATTGTTTATTTTCCTAGCCTAGAATTTTTGGAAAAAAAATGTATTATTATTTTTTGATTCATTGTACACAAGTTGGGTACAACTTTCATTTCTCTGGTTGTACATGAAGTAGAGTCATACCATTTGCGTATTCATATGTGTACATAGGGTAATGATGTTTGTCTCATTCCATTATCTTTCCTTCCCCTGCCCCTCAACCCCTCATTTTCTTTTACACAACCCATCCTTCCTCCATTCTTCCCTTACCCCTCCCCGCATTGTGTATCATCATCCACTTATCAGAGAAAACATTCGGCCTTTGGTTTTTTGGGATTGGCTAATTTCACTTAGCATGATATTCTCCAGCTCCATCCATTTACCTGCAAATGCCATAATTTTATTCTTCTTTATGACTGAATGATATTCCATTGTGTATATATACCACAGTTTCTTTATCCATTCATCTGTTGAAGGGCATCTAGGTTGGTTCCACAATCTAGCTATTGTGAATTGAGCTGCTATAAATTTTTTAAAAATTTTATTCATTATTTTTAGATATACATGACAGTAGAGTTATATTTTGACATATTTATACAAACATGGAGTGTATCTTATTCTAATTAGGATTCCAGTCCTGTGGTTGTACATGACGGTCTAGAATTTAATGGCAGCATCATAGTCAGATTCACTGCCCTGTCTCCTTAGTCTCCTTTAATCTAGTGCAGTCCCTCAATCTTTCTTTGTTTCTTACAACTTTGACACTTTTGAAAAGTATAAGTCAATTATTTAAAGTGACCCTCAACCTCCTATTTTCTCATGGAGTTTTCATGTTCATTATTTTATTTATTTATTTATTTATTTTCGGTAGTGGGATTGAACCCAGGGGCACTTAACCACTGAGTCATGCCTCTAACCCTTTTTGCATTTTTATTTAGAGACAGGTCTCAGTTGCTTAGGGCCTTGCTAAATTGCTGAGGCTGGCTTTGAATCTGCTATCCTCCTGCCTCAGCTTCCCAAGCTTCTGGGATTACAGGCGTGTGCCACTGTGCCTAGTATAATGTTAATTTTTAATCATCTGGTTAAGGGGGTATCTGTCAGATTTCTGGACTGTAAGCTACTATTGTTTCCTTAGTAAGTATTAGAGGAGCCTTTTTTTGTAACTATGTACAAATCTTGTTTTTTTATCATTATTTCTCTCTTTCTCTTGGCTAGGGGGGTCTCTTGGTTTCCCAGGCTGGCCTTAACCTTCTGAGTTCAGCTGAGCCTTCTGCCTTAGCCCCTGGAGAAGCTACGACTGCAGGTGCATGCCATTCTGCCCCCTGACTTCTCACTATAGTTTGACTAAGTTTTGCTTTCGTTGATCAACCTTCCCCAGACCGATTATTACAGTGTTTTTTGGATGGTGGTTTTCTAATTTCACTGTTCTCTGTTTATTTGGGGTACTTTATCTTGGATAGGCTTTATGATTTTTCCTAATCTATTCAATCCTAGGCAATCCTTTAGTTAAAGCAAAATAAAAGAATATGAATCTACTGTTGATTCTGTGTTGTTCCTGTTACCAAAACACATGGAGACCCTCAAAAGTGAACTGTCCAGACAAATGCATCCAGACGAAGGAGTCTCTGATGAACTTTTCTGACAGTGCTGGACCTCAAACCCAGGACCTCATGCATACTAGACAAGACTCCGACACAGTTATACCCCTGGTTCTCTGCCTTACTTTTCTTTGGCAGTAATGAGGGGTGAATCCAGGTTTTCATATGTGCTAGGCAAGCATTCTACCACTGAGCTACCTCACCAGCACTTTTTATTTTCTAAAATTTGAGACAGAGTCTCACTAAGTTGCCTAGACTGGTCTTGAACTTATGATCCTCCTGTCTCAGCCTCCTAAATAACTGGAATTGCAGGCCTATGCCACTACATCTGGTTCTTTGTATTAACTCTTGATATTCTGAGTCTTCCTGAGCAATTATAGATCATTCTGCCAAAGAATCAGAGGTGCTTTTTAATCTATCATTAGTCCTCAATCATCAATGTAAAGCAAAATGGAGGGTTAGGGTGTAGAGTGCTTGCTTAGAGCATGTGCAAGGCCCTGTGTTGTCTCCCCAGCACTGGAAAAAAAAAGTGGTAGGGAAATAGCAGTTTCTACTTGCACTCTGCAGATGTACATACTCTGTCCCAGGTCAGAGGGGGCACAGCTGGGACTAATTCTCATAGCCCGAAGATTGTAGCTCCTATTTGGGACTTCTCTAAAAAATCATATAAGTTCTATTTGCATAGAAATAACATGATATGTGAAAAGATGATTTTGATTGATTAATTAATTGATTGAGTGACTGTGGTGCTGGGGATCTGACCTCTCTTCCATTGAGCTACATCCCCAGCCCCAAACAAATCTTGCAGATTTAAATTATGAAAAGCATTTTTTCCCAGGTTGAGCCAGGTACAGTGGCGCATGTCTGTAATCCTAATGACTTGGGAGGCTGAGGCAGGAGGATCACAAGTCCGAAACCAACTTCAGCAACTTAGCAAGACCCTAAGCAACTTAGTGAGACCCTGTCTTAAAATAAAAAATAAAAAGGGCTGGGGATGTGGCTCTGTGATTAAGTGCCCCTGGGTTCAATTCCTAGTACAAAAGCCAAAAAAACAAAAAACAAACCTCAGGCTAAAATTTTCTTTTGAATGGGGATTGAACCCAGGGGCACTTAACTACTGAGCCACATCCCCAGCCCATTTTTGTATTTTATTTAGAGACAGGGTCTCACTGAGTTGCTTAGGGCCTTGCTAAGTTTCTGAGGTTGGCTTTGAACTGGAGATCCTCCTGCCTCAGCCTGCCAAGCCACAGGGATTACAGGGTGTGCCACCATTCCTGGTTGACAAATCTTAAATATGAAGTCTTCCATTCATCTGGAATGGTTATGAGCTTCTGGTTAATTGAAGGTTGTCATGTGTAACAGGGTCACCACTCTTCACAGGATCTAAACACAAAACTGAAGGAGAAGTAACTTCACTAAAATTGGACGGTATCTGACATCACTATGAACAGCAGCTATTATTGCACAGTCCCATTAGAAAAGAATGCAAATGAGCTGAGTTTTACAAATTCATCTCTTGGGTTGCCTCGTTTTCTAGTCATTTATTCCCTTCTCCCTAAGATAACATGCAGGAGAAAAAAATTCTAGGTTATTTGCAAGTTCTGGTGATTGAAATCTTGGATTTTAAAAAGCAACGATTAGAACTCTTGTTAAATGAGCTCCTTTTCCTTAGCATAACAGCCCAATGGGGACAGCAGGCTTTCACACCCATGCACACAATCCGGGTTCATTTTGAACTCGGTTCTCAGTGCAACACCCCTTCCTGGTTGTCATTGTTTTGCTGTGAAGGGATTTGCTCTCAGTGTTTGTCCCATGCCTGCAGAAAGTAGGCCCAGGATAAATATTTGCTGACTGATGCAGTGACCCACTGATAGCCAGACTGACTTCACACCCAAAATGAGGGCCCAGCCTGCACTTTCCTGAATTCCTGGAATTGTTTTCCTCATTTCAAAAAATAATATATGCTCATAATAGAGATGTGTAAAACAAAATCTGGCAGGGGATGTGGCTCAGTGGTGGAGAGCCTGCCTGGCATGCACGATGCCCTGGCTTTGTTACCCAGCAATGAAAACAACCACCAACCCCAAACGAAAACAAAAAAGAAAATCACGTACAAAAAAAGAGACCATAAGATAAGCATTTCTCCATTTATTAAATCTTCTTCAAAACCATGCTTTTAATATCAGTGGAACGATGTTCTATGGATTTGCCACATGACCATTCCCACGTTGTGGAATATGTAAATTCTTTATGATTTGTTACCACTAAAATCAGATTGTAGCATTACACCAAAAACACTCTCTTAAAGCTGATTGTCAAGTTACTTTGCAAAAAGATGATATCCATTTGAGTACACTTTCTAGGGGCCCATCTACTGTACATGTAGACAGCTGAGAAACAAGGCTTTAGAAACAACCTTCCTATCCACGCCGCCTCTAGTGTGATAAGAGTGAACGAGCCTTTACCTCCAGACTGAACTCTGGGTGCTTGTGCACGGAAGGGTAAATCACAGGTGAGTAGATCATTCAGAAAGATTGCCTTGAAACCTCAACCTAAATTTAGACCAGGGCATTAGCCAAGAAAGCATTCACCCTTTTAAAGAAGCTTATGACAATGAAATCTACCATTCTGTATGAATAATGTGCACCAATTAAAAAAAAAAACTGGACTTCAGTTTCAAATCACCTAGAGCAACCTCTCAGTTATCAATAAAATAATAACTATGAAGCAAAAAAAGCTCATGAGGTAAAGCCAAGAGCATCAGGACCTGTCAAACTAGAACTCGAGAACTTCAAGTCCTGAGAACAGATTCCCAAAACTGAACTATTAATAACACAAAACGAGTAATATCATAATAAGCAGGTGGATGTCACTTTGTGCATGACTCCCGATTAAAACGTATTTTCTCAACAAAACAAAACAAAACAAAACAAAACAAAACAAAACAAAACAAAAACCCTATTTTTTTCTTTCAGTGCAGTGGTACATGCCTATAATCCAGCAATTCAGGAGGCTGAGGCAGGAGGATTGCAAAGTTGAGGCCAGACTGGACAACTTAGAGAGATCCTGTCTCAAAATGACTCAAAATGAAAATAAATAAAAGGCCTGGGGATATAGCTCTGTGGTAAAGGGCCCCTAGGTTCAATCTTCACTGCAAGAGAGAGAGAGAGAGAGAGAGAGAGAGAGAGAGAAAAATTCTTTTGTGATACTTGTTTTTTTCTGCCACTATGTATCCTACCACAGAGCCTGAGAGACCAGATGTCAGAATAGAGGTGTCACTAGAACCTGTTGCAGGTGCTCTGCTTCATCTGAGCTCCTCAATACAGCAGATACACATCTCCCTATCTAGTCAGCATTTAAAATGACTGCAAGCCTTTACAAATATCTAACGCAGTACTATCGTAGTAGAATAGCGTAACTATTTGAAATTTAACTTAAATTAATCGGACAATTTATTTCCAGGCTTCCAGTCAAGCAAAGAGCTGTATTACTTGGAAAGATAGAGCCCTGGGCTCTGAGCCAGTCCTGCAGTGGGAAACCACCGCATTAGACAGTGGGATTTGGGGAGTATCGTATGAGTGAGATTGAAAGCAGTCTTCACATGGGACAACTTTGCTGAGAAGCCTGAGTAATTGAAACTTGCTTTATTTTACTTTTGTGTTGTCATTGATTGTCAGGCATCCAATTTCAGCTTATTTTCTAATCACAAGGCTATTTATTATATTTTACAGATTAATGGCTGGTGGATGAAAAGTGTAGCCACCATAAGTTAAAAAGAAAAGGATAGGGCTGGGGATGCAGCTCAGTGGTCGAACATTTGCCTAGCATGTGTGATAACGTGGGTTTGATCCTTAGCAAATCACACACACACACACACACACACACACACACACGAGAGAGGGAGAGAGAGAGGAGAACACTCTAGAGAGTTGGGCAAACTTTTATGACTGTGAGGATCGTCAGAAAAGCAGTGATCTCACTTTCTTTGTATATTTCTTTAGGTAGTTTAATGGTTAACTTTGGACAAAAAAAAGTTTGTGTGTGGTACTGGGAATTGAACCCGGAGTTGCTTTGTCCCTGAGCTACATCTCCAGCTCTTTGTATTTGGTTTTGAGATGGGTTCTACTAAGCTGCTGAGGTTGGCCTTGAACTTGTGGTCCTCCTACTTCAACTTCCCCAGTGACTGTGATTACAGGCCTGTGCTATCACACCTGGCTAACCTTGCAAGTTGTTAATGCAAATTAAGTGAAAAGACATCATTAACAAGTGGGTTCAAAGCCACCATAGTTTCTTCCCAAAGCATGCTGGGAAGTCAATGGGCACCAAAGCTACTTTCACAGGGTACAAAGAATAAGCCATGCTTCCTGTACTCAAAGAGGAAGTGGAGCAAAGAGGAAGGCAGAAGACATGTAGACACTTCTAAATGATCCAGGAAAATATACATGTTTTTATTGATAGTTTCCTCTCTAGTGGCAGATCCTGAAGTTCTCAGCTGCAGTGGAGATTCATGTGGCTGGAATTTGAGACAAGGAGTGGGGTGTCTGTGGTCTGGGGCTACTAGAGGATAAGGACAGAGTGTACTCTTGGGTAGGGTGAGTAGAAGTGGAATATTTCAATTTCTTTCCTCTCCTCTCCATACTGTGTGCTTCCTGCTAATCTAGTTTTCTTAACTCTGACAAACAATACCTTTCTTCAGTGGTCAAGGCTGGGGACAACTGGGAGAGCTGGTTGAGTGGAGCTGGTTGGTTATCTATCTATTGCTCCCCCTCAGCCCTCTTGATGGACTGACATTTTAGTTTTAGTTTACTTCATTGCCCATGTACTTTTAGGGAGGAGATATCCGCTTTACCCTAAACCAGTCAGCACATTCCATTTCTGAATCAAGGTCATTGGCTCAGGGGTGGACATACAACTTACAGGGTCCAATGAAGGTGAATCTCAGAATTCCTCCCTGGGATCCTGGGACCGAGGTTTTCCCTTTCCTCCTCTGGATACCAGGATGTGCAGGAGCAATCATGATTCTTTCGCTACCTGAGAAAAGCAACCTAAAGATGAAGTCAGAGTATGGGAGATGCATACGTCTGGGAGCATCAGAGACGGGAGCAGGTGCTCTTAGGCAAGCTGACTGTAAGGTTATGTCACTCTGATCACATGGAAGTCCTTATTGTTTATCCTAACTAGAGAAAATTTTCTGTCTTGAAACTAAAAACTATTCTGACCTGGGCTGAGTGTGGTAGCGCACACCTGTAATCCCAGTGACTTGGGAGGCTGAGGCAGGAGGACAGCTTCAAAGACAGCTTCAGCAAAAGCAAGGTACTAAGGAACTCAGTAAGACCCTGTCTCTAAGTAAAATACGAAAACATAGGGCTGAGGATGTGGCCCAGTGGTTGCACGCCCCTGAGTTCAATCCCATACCGAGAGAGAGAGAGAGAGAGAGAGAGAGAGAGAGAAATATTATGACCTCTTATAGAAGATTGGAGGTGTCTTCACACATGCATCCCTGGGGGCTGTGTCTTCCATCAGACACCATGTTATGAATGGTAGTCAACTGTGCACATTCAGCTAGAATGTAGATTAAACCATACACACCTGAGGTGGACAATAATAGAAAACAATACTGGTCAGGCACATAATACTATACAGTGAGGGCAGAAAGGCAGTATTTGGGGCTCTGGCCATCATTCATCATCATATTTCTATGAGATAATCTAGTTATATGCCAGTTGATGGCCTCATATTTGGGGGTGGGTACTGGGAAAGGGACTGAATCCGGACAGCCTGATGTGAGTCCCTGGTGGTTACACAGCATTGGGGATCGAAGCAGGGAACCAACGACAATTTGATTTATTTAATAGTTTTGCCATGGGCTTTTCCTATACATGACAACTCAAAAGAAGTCAGTGGATCTCATTCTCTGTGAGTCGCAGAGGATTGGGTGGAACACACCTTCCTTCTACTCATTCTCACTCTCTGCCCTGTTGCTTCTCATTGTATGGGTCATTGACAAATAAGTCTTTTTTTTTTTAACATTGAACCTAGAGGCACTTTACCACTGAGCTTTATCCCCCAGTGTTCTTATTTTTTTATTTTGAGACAGGGTCATGCTAAGTTGCTGAGGCTGGCCTTGAACTTGCAATCCTCCTCTCTTGACCTCTGTAGTCACTGGGATTACGTGCATGCCAGATCATGCCCAGCAATAAGTAAGCCTTGGTGGGACTGTGTGCTGTGGCCTGGCAGTGGTTCTGTAGGCCAAACGATAGCTGTTGAGACTGCTTCTCTACCTGGAATGACTTCCTTAGGATCATGTTCAGATATAAAGTCTCTTTGCTGAGCCCTTGATTTGGTGCATGGAACAAGGAAGTGAAAGACTATTGTTTGTCCCCTTTTTCACTTCCAAATAATCTCTCTATGTTAGCAATGAATGAAACAAGAGAAAATGTAGCTGGGCAAGGTGGCACACACCTATAATCCCAGTGGCTCTTGAGGCTGAGGATCGCGAGTTCAAAGTCAGCCTCAGCAATTTAGCAAGGCTCCAAGCAACTCAGTGACCCTGTCTCTCAATAAAATACGAAATGGGACTGGGGATGTGGCTCAGTGGCCAAGCGCCCCTGAGTTCAAGCCCTGGTAGCCCCCCCCTCAAAAAAAAGAAAATGATGCTGGTGTTTGCTCTTGACATTATGGAGCAGAAGTACAGGTGAACTTAGGTGGGTCTGGGTCTGTGCTAGGTCCCTACCTGGCGTGCATCTCCTAAGTAGGGTATTTTGTTTTGACAATTAAAGAAAAAAAGGACTCTGTAGGACAGAAAATTTACCCACCCTGTTCTCGAGTGTTCTGCCTTTCCCCTTGCATGAGAGTGTGTTTGGACTCAGTTTCCTTAGCCTGCCTGGCCCTCTTGCCCTGTGTTTGGGTGTGGATGATTCTCCTCATAAAGGTCACCAGCTCTCATGCTGCACAGTTCCCCTACAAATGAGAAGGAATCTGGATTACCTTGAACAAAACAATGGAAAATGTGCTAGGTTGGTTGGTTTGTTTCAGCTGCAATGCTGGGAAGAGAAAACAGGGCCTTGGGCATGCTAAGCCAGCACTCTTCACTGAGCTGTATACCCCCAGTCCTTCTTGACACCAGGTAGGTCTCATTAAGTTGCCCAGACAAGCCTCAGACTCCAGAATCTCCCTGCCTCAACCTCCTGACTTGTCGGGATTATAGGTGTGTGCCACTGCTCCCAGACTAAGTGACTATATTCTTTTTTTTTTTTTTTTTGGTACTAGGGATTGAACCCACGGGTGCTTTACCATTAAGCTACATCTCCAGCCTTTTCATTTTTTATTTTGAGACAGGGTCACTAAGTTGCTGAAGTTGGCCTCATATTTAGTGATCCTCCTACCTCAGCCTCCCAAGTTGCTGGGATTTCAGGCTTGCACCACTGCACCAGGCTAAGTGAGAGTACTCTTAAACTGAGTAAACGTGACTTTTTACTTGAATGAGCCTTTCAGAGCAAACCTTGGTTTTCTTCAACTCTTCTTTTTTTGGAGTGACCTCATCCTTTTTCATTTTTGGTAGATACCTGTCTTAATTCTATTCCTTTATGTTATAACCAAAGGCAAAAAAGAGGTCACTCTTGAGACTGAAAACTGCTTCTTAATATTAGAGTGATGAGAACAGTGTGTCCAGCACTGAAAATGTATGTGATCTCTGTGCTTCGTAGACGTGAGGCTGGTGATATTTTTAATGATTAATACATTCTTGCTCAATTGTCTTATGAGTCCTTAACTCTCCTTTTTTAAATTTATTTAGATTCATTCTTTTTTTTTTTTTTTTTTCTGGAACCAGGGATTGAACTCAGGGACACTCGGCCACTGAGCCACATCCCCAGCCCTAGTTTGTATTTTATTTAGAGACAGGGTCTCACTGAGTTGCTTAGGGCCTTGCTAAGTTGCTAAGGCTGGCTTTGAACTCGAGATCCTCCTGACTCAGCCTCCCAAGTCGCTTGGATTACAGGCGTGCGCCACCACGCTAGATTCATTCTTAACTCTCCTTTTGAAGTACTCATTCTAATAGGCTTACTATATGATTGAGTAATACAAAATGCTACGTACAGACAATGTAATATTCAAAAGCAGCTGAATTAAGGAAAGAAAAATGTGGAGCATATATTCTGAAGTTGGAGACAGTAGGATGCTGTGAAATATAAAGTCCCTAGAAAGTGGAGGCCCGAGGAGTAAAGGAACAATTCCTTCTGCAATAGCAGCCTCACAATAATAGCTCCTTTGACTACCCATCATACAGTGCCTGGGACCAGAAAATTTCCAGATAATTCTGTTTGCATTAGTATTATTAAATCTGAAAATGACATATAATGATAGCATTTGGTAATAAACTCTACTAATTATGGAATCCTTTCAAAAGCTGATGTTCAAACTTTCTGGTTTAGGATTCCATTTAGGGGGATGTTGAAGAAAGAAGTTGAAACTTAAAAAGCCATATAAAGAGATCTTTGTCAACTGGGTGCTGTGGCACATGCCTTATAATCCCAGTGATTCAGGAGGCTGAGGCAGGAGGATCACAAATTCAAGGCCAGCCTCAGCAACTTAGTGAGGCTCTCAGCTCAGTGGTACATTGGGTTCACCCCTGGATTTATTATTAAGGAGTTGGGGGAGAGAGAAGTGGGGGGGGGGGGGGGGGGGAGAGAGAAAGAGAGGAAGAGATTATTGTCTTTAGTATGGAATGGTATGTGATGGATAACTCCAGAATTTATGCCTTGGACTTGGAGCATTATCCAAAACTGTCAACATTGAAAGGTCAACAACTTCTTCCATGAGCATTTAGTGAATCCCATGTTCTAAACGCTGTGTCAATGGGAATGCACAGATGAATGAGATATGAGGAGCCCCTCAGATCTCACAGACATGGGTAGCAAGGGGACACATCGCCCATCATTGATTGGTTTTAGGAAGTTGGTTAGCTTCCCACTTCTGCCTCCTCTTCCGCAAAAGGGAGAACAAGGTGTGGTGGTGCAGGTTTATAATCCTAGCTGCTTGGGAGGCTGTACTCAGGGGGCTCACGAGTCTGAGGCCAGTGACACCTTGTCTCAGACTAAAGGGTTGGAGAGGGACCTTAGTGACAGAGGGCTTGCTGAGCACATGTGAGGTCCTGGGCTGGATGGAACACACCTTCCTTCTACTCTCTCCCACTCTCTGCTCTGTTGCTTCTCATTATACGGTCATTGACAACTAAGGGATTTTTTGTTTGTTTGTTCTGGGGGTGACTAAGAATTGAACCCAGAGACATTTTACCACTGAGTTATATTCCCAGTCCTTTTTATTTTTTATTTTGAGACAGGGTCTCACTAAGTTGCTGAGGGGTTCACTAAATTGCTGAGGCTGGCCTTGAATTTACAATCCTCTTACCTCAGCCTCCCTAGTTGCTGAGATTATAGGCATGCCCCATCATGCCCAGCAACAAGCACCCACTACTGCAATAACGAAATAAGTAAATGACTGGGTGCATGCCTATAATCCCAGCGATGCCGGAGGCTGAGGCAGGAGGATCACAAGCTAAAGGCCAAACTCAGCACAAAAAATGTAAATAAATAAATAAATAAATAAAAGTAGAGAGTTGAAATGGAAAAGGGACTAACCTCAGGCTAGCCAGGGAGGAATCTGAGCTAGATGACTGAAGTGACTGTCCAAGCTAGTGACCTCTTTGGGCTTCTATTCCTTCCTCAGACCCTCAGGATAACAATAGTACGTGCCTTACAGTGCTGTTATAAGAATTATATTGAGATAATCCATGTGAAGTGCTTGGCTCATAGAAAACGCTTGGGAAATTTTAGCTGCTCGTACCACTACTATTAGCATTATCTTTTAAGTATTTGGGAAAAAAGCCAAACAAACCCTCATTTGAAATTGGCACATTTGCCATTGTGAGGAGAGTACATTGGAAGGAAGATAAAATGTTTTCATTTCACGTCTGGTGTCATGGAGTCATGGTCTAATGCTGATCCAACACTTCAGTTAAGTGTCCATTATTTAAAAATTGCAAAGAAACTTCATATGTCTATATATGTGATCCTCATTATTTGTGGATTTTATATTTGCAAATTTTCCTACTTGCCAAAATTTATTTGTAGCCTTCAACCAAAACTCAGGTGCCTTCCTGGTCATTCTGGACATGTGCAGAATAGTAAAAAAACTTGACTTGACCAGGAAGCTCATTGCCACTGAGGCTCACCGCCTTCTTGTTTTCTCTCATACTGTGAACGGGTGTGATTTTGAAAGTCTCTGTAGTGCCATACTTCTTGCAGGTTTTTGGTTTTTTTGTTGTGATTCTGCTGTTTGAAGTGGCCCCCAGCCATAGTATGGAAGTGCTGTCTAGTTTCCAAGGTGCAAGAAACCTGTGGTGTGCCTTACGGAGAAAACACGAGCCTTAGTAAAGCTTCATTCGGGAATGACTGCAGGCGGGGATGTGGCTCGGTGGTCGGGGCTTGCCCAGCACGCACAGCACGCACGAGACCTGGGTCGAATCCCCAGAACCTCAAAAAAAAAAAAAAAAAAAAAAAAAAAAGTTAATATAGGTTTTTGTTTTGTTTGCTTGTTTGTTGGGGGCTGTGTGTCCAAATGTTAATGAATCAACGCTGTATATGAAATGAGGTGTCTTTAAGCAGAAACAAATGTAAAGTAAGGCTGATGAAAATGTTGTGTCAGAGGCTTGAAGAAATTACCCTGTACTTTCCCTCAGTTGACTAATTCAGTGGGGTGGCGGGAACCAGGGATTCTGTTTAGCAGTGGCAAGAGCTCTCTCTGGGGGGTCTGGGAGGTGTTGAGTTCTGACTGATGGACAGAGACCCCACATGACCACAGTAATATCATCCCCATTATTGAAAACACATTAATTGCTAACATGTTCAGGATGTGCTGGACCTTGTGCTAGCTGCTGTCTATCAGGGAGGAAAAGAAGAAAGAAATCAAGGTATTAATAACTGCTGGCGGTTGGGGTAGCAAGAGGGAAATGATCAGAGAGAAACCCAGCGGCCTCAAAAATACTGATAATATTTTATTTCTTAAGTTGGATGATGGATACACTTGTTTTCATTTCAATATTATAGACCACACATCATATTCAGATAGACTCACACATATTCATATTTATTGGTATATAATTTCAGGCTGTTACATGAGACAGAAATGACTCCTATCTTGTTTTGGTCATGATTATTTCCATCTGAGACAAAGTGGTCCTCTTCTAAAGCTTTGTAGTGTCTGAGACTGAAACTCTCATTCTGCTGGCATTTGGTACAACATGCAGCTTCTATCTCTTCACAGTACATGACTGCTTCAGTACCTGCCAGCACATCTAAATTCTATCCCACAGTTTGAGAAACAGTCAGGTGTGGTGGTGCACGCCTGTAATCTCAGAAACTCAGGAGGCTTAGGTAGGAGGATCACAAGTTTGAGGCCAGCCTTCACAACTCCACTCAGTGAGACCCTGTCTCAAAATAAAATAAGGAAAAAAACAAAAACAAAGAAGATCTCAGGATGTAGCTCAGTGGTTAAATGATTGTGTAGCATGTGCTAGGTCTTGGGTTGAAATCCCCAGTAGCCTACATCAAAAGGAAAGGAAGAAAGAAAAGAAAGAAAAGAAAGAAAAGAAAGAAAGAAGAAAGAAAGAAAGAAAGAAAGAAAGAAAGAAAGAAAGAAAGAAAGAAAGAAACATACGCACGCACAGGTGGGACAGTGAGGAGGTTGGGGTGAGAATCAGGCCTCAGGCGAGACAGAGGGAAGGACTTCAAAAGTAGAGATGAGGACTAGTCAGTAAAGTCTGAATGCTAGGTAGAGAGTTTACTTACATTTCCAATATGAGGGTCCCGCACTCGAATCTCTGCTTTCTAGGAGGCCTGCATAGTCCAGGAAAGAGATGATCAGGGACTGGTGAGAATGTGCGACAGGTAAACAATAGTAAGCATCAGTGGTTTGGGATTGACTTGGCAATCACCTGGGTGTGCAGAGCAAGTGACACTGGTAAGCGAGAATCACTACTAGCTGGTGTTTGTTTTCTGTTGTTATAACTGAATGCTGAAGACTGAATAATTTTTAATGAATGAATGTTTGTTTGGCTCATGGTTCTGGAGGCTGGGAGGTCTAAGAGCCTGGGCTTGCATCTGCCAAGGGACCCTGCTGCATCATGACACGAGGACAGCACGTGTCCAGACAGAGCCAGCTGCTCGCTCAGGCTCAGGTCTCTTTTCTTCTTCAATAATGCAGTCATGAGGGTCCCACCCTCATGAGCTCATGGAATCCTAATTACCTCTCAAAAGCCCCACTTGTGAATCCCATCAACACGTGAATTTGGGGATTAAGTTTCCAACACACGAATTCAGAGAGACACCCAAACCACAGCTGATGGCACCTCCAGGAGGCTGGTGAGGGTGTTTCCAGGTCCCAGAAGTGAGTGGCAAGTTTATGGAGAGGCTCCATGTGTTCTCATGTATCGTGCATGAGACACGCGTGAGGATGTCTGGCAGGCCTCCCAGGTGCCAGGCCCTGCTCTGGGGTCTGGGGAGACTGGTGAACAGTAGAGACAAAAACCCCAGCTTCTAGACAAGCATGCAGGCATGGTGGCACATGCCTGGAATCCTAGAGTCTCAGAAGGCCAAGGCAGGAGGATTCCAAGTTCAAGGCCAGCCTTTGTAGAGCTTACCTTCAGGCTTAATTCTAGTATTCCATCCTAATTTCATTATTTTGGGATCCACTTTAATGCCTGAAATCTCACTATAATTTGCTTTGAGAGATCCAGTTACTACTTGGCCCTCTTAATACCCAACAGAGGTCTCTCTGTTGGAAGAAGTTTTCATCCTTGAGGCGAATCTTCTAATGAATATACTCAGGGATTTGATAACTTCTTCCTCATTGACACTTCTCAGGATCACCTTCCTACCTCACGGTTTGAGCCCTCGATACCTCCTCTATTCTCCTCACTTCCCTAAACCAGTGGCCTGAAATAGAAGTTCACTTTTTTTGCCAGGTGTGGTGTCACATGCCTATAATAATCCCAGTGGCTTGGGACGCTGAGGCAGGAAGGATCTCAAGTTCCAAGATAGCGTCAGCAACTTAGCAAGGCCATGTCTCAAAATAAAAAAAACTGAAAAGGGCTAGGGATGTGGTTCAATGGTTAGGTGGCCCTGGGTTCAATCCCTGGTACTAAAACCCAAAACACAAAACTAAAACCAAGAAAAAGAAAAAGAAATTATGTTTTTACTTATCAAATATTTCAAATGCCCTGCCTGTGGAAACAGACACTCTTCTAAGCATTTTGTAAGTATTAATTCATTTAGTTCTTCCCTCCTCCATGGTGGGGATTGAACCGAGGGGTGTACTAGCTACACCCTCAGCCTTTTTTATTTTGAATTTTGAGACAGGGTCTTGCTAAATTGCCTAGGCTGGCCTGGAACTTGCAACCCTCCGTCTCAGCCTCCCCTAGCCACTGGGGCTACAGATGTGCACTACCACAACTGGTTCATTTAGTCTTCATTATTATCCTATGAAGCAGCTACTGCTATCCCACCCTCTTTTTTATAGATGAGGAAAATGAGAAGGGAGATTAAGGGATTTGCATAAGGGCACATTAGCTAGAGATGAACAGAGAGCTGCATGGGCTGTGATCTGAACTTAGCCTCCAGACTGCTTATTGCTCTGCTTCCCAGAGAATGTTGAGTTGGTTTTTTTGTTGTTGTTGTTTGTTTGTTTTGGGGGTGGTGGTGCTGGGGATGGAACCCAGGTCTGCACCATTGAGCCACACCTCCAGCCAGAATGTTGAGCTCTGACAGAAAGATGCCTTTGAAATGGAAAGGTTGACAGCCTTATTAGTGTATCCACATTGTGGTTTTTGGCTGGGCTTTGCTGGGCACAAGCTACATGGTGGTCAGTCTTTAAAAAGGGCGTAATATGCACACTGTTTTTGTTGGATAATTACATGCCTTTAATTTGTGGCAGTATAAACAGCATAGTAATCTGGCTCAGGAGTAGCCAGAAAAGGTTATTTGATACCCATTAAGTCTATTTTTATTTACCTACATAGAAATGAATAATATTATGGTCAGGAAAAAGCAACTTTGTAATATATCCTAATGGGTGTCTCCTGACCAGAGAGGTTAAAAAAATGTCTTCTGCAGCAGGTGACAATTGCTTCCTTATCTGATTAATACAATTGACCCCTTAGGTATAATGGCAATTTAGTTTTCTTTAAGATACTCATGTTAAGGAGAGATTATAATTTTTTTAGTTTCTAGGGATTGAACCGAAGGCCTTGCACATGCTAAGCACGCATTCTACCACTGAGCTACACCCCCAGACCAGAAAATTCCAATACTTCAGAATAAATGCAAACATTAACTCATGCAAAAAAAATGACTTATTTAGTAAACATGAAGTTCTCATATAGTATCCATATTGAGAATAAGGTTGTCCATCCTTGAAGGTGGCTTTTGGTCAGTGTTCTGTGGTTTGGTGGACTTACATATTTACAAGCACAGAATAAATTATTTAGATAGCATCTTCCATCAGGAGATATTTCAGTGGTTTGAAAACGTGAGTCTCAGTTAACGGTTCAGCCTGTGGAGATGAATCATTCCTTTTGTTTGGCCCTCTGGGGTAGTATTTAGATTAATGACTAAGTTTGTATTTAACCTGACAGAAACCAAAGAGCCAGACTAGACATATGCACATGGTCTTCCTGAAACCCTGACAGAGGACAGAGTGTGGGAAGGAGCACCCGAGTCATTAGTTTGTGATTAATGTTTGTCAAAAGTAATATTTCTGCCATTTTATGGATGGAGCAACTGAGGCACAAGAGGTTAAGTGCCCTGCCCTAGATGACAAGGCTGTTTGGTAGATCCAGCAAAATCCAGCACTCGTGCAGGCCCCGATTTTGCATCTGATTTTAATCATCAGTAAACGTTGCAAGTTACAGTTCTTGTATTTGCCCATGTGTAGATTATAGACTAGGACCTAGAAATAAGACAGAGGATGCTGACAATCTCTGCCCAGGGGAATGAAGCTACCAAGGTTTGCTGAGGAGAATACAGCAGAAAGGGGGGTCAGGCATCCTGTCCCGTGGGCATGGCCCTCCTGGACCGGCTGGCTTTTTGCTGATCCCCAGAGGCTTCTGTCCATGAGGATTCAATCAGCCTCAGAGGCCGGCTGGCCAGGGTGGGGGGCAGGACAACTGTGACTCCCGGAGAGCTGCAAGTATTCAAGGTCTTGAACTTTATCAGGTTTGAATGTGTGATTGTGAAAGTAAAGAGCAGAGAAATGACAGCACTCCGTAAATCAAACGTAGAGAAGATCAAGACTGTCAAAGACGAGAAGAAAACAGGCTCTGGGCACAAACCCGGCTGGAAATCTACAAGGAGGGGAAGACTTTTATGTTCCCTCCAGACTTTGCTTTCTGGAAAGCAAATCTCTCTCCCTGTCGCTTTATAGAGAGGACAGTATTCTTTGTTATGTTCCACAGATTTCTTTTTTAAAGTGTTCATTGTTGAGGTTTAGATCTTGTTTTAGAAGACAAAGTAGGAGATGAAAAAGAAAATAAGATGGAACCTATCTGCAGTGGCCTAGATTTTTCCCAGTCAATAACATGTTCTGGGGCTGGGGGGATAGCTCAGTCAATAGAGTGCTTGCCTTGCATGCACAAGGCCCTGTGTTCAATTCCCAGTGCTATATAATAATAATAATAATAATAATAATAATAATAATAACAACAACGATGACGTGTTTTAGCACAAGGGTTGTAGCTTAGTGGTAGCCTAGCATTTGCCTAGCATGGAAAAGGCCCTGGGTTCAATCCCCAGCACCAAAAAATAAAATAAATAAGTTAGGATCAGATCAGTTTAGTTCTTTTCCCCCTAATATTGAATGCTAGTCATTAAGGCTGCTCTCTTTAGTGGTCGCCAGTTAATTCCCTCCTATCTACTCCCAGTGAGGGTGTTACAGAAGGCTGGGATTCTTCTGTTGGAGCAAGAAGAAGCCTCAAGATGATTATCGTTGTCCTGTGGAAGACACTGGAGTCTGCTGCTGGCGTTTGCTAGAGTACAGCAAAGAAAGTTTCCTTGTTTCCTCTTCAAAGGAACCAAAACCACGTAAAGGACCTATGCCCCCATCCTTGTGCTTTCCTACCATAATGCAATAAATGAAGCCTTCACTGCTGGTACTCAGAGGAGGCTTAAAGCCTCAAGGATGGCAGGCCCTAAAGTTAAACAGGCACTCAAAGAAGTTCTTTCCTGGGAATTAATTTAGCTGGGGGAATAGTTTGGTTGTACATGAAACTGAATTTGGCATAGTATGCAAATCTACTTGTCTACCTAATAATAACAGATCCCACGAATAGTGTTTACTATGTGCCAGGTACTATGAGCATCTTTCATCTAAGATATCTTTTAATCTTCTCAACAACCCTGAGAAGGAGGTACTTTAATTATCCCCATTTTACAGATGAGGAAACTGTGGCACAAAGAAATCAGGCAACTGATCATATAGCAAGTAAGTGGTAAGATTCGAACCCAGGTAGGCTGGCCCAGAGTCCTGTGCTGGTCAATGGCACTTAGAAATTCCATCAATATTGTGAGCTAGAGCGACTCCCATCTTTTCAAAACCACCATGAAGCCTAGACAAAAAAAAAAAAAAAAAAAAAAAAAAAAAAAAAAAAAAAATCAGTGCTCAAGTGCTTTTCTAGAGAAAGAAAGTAGACTCATGCCTTCCGTCTTGGAAACTGTCTGTGGAGCTCTGCCTAACAGGCTTTCTAGAGGTGCCAACCTTCTAGACTGCAAACACTTCAAAACTAGGAGCTACTTCTTCATGCAGTGCATACTCAGTACATGCAGGCAAGTGACAGGAAGCTGGGGGACTTTATAATGGTAGACAAGTCTTCCGTCCTAATTCTCTGCATATTTGCAACAGCTGAAATGAAGAGGTCATATTTCTGAGTGTCAATATAGTGACTTTTAAAAATTTCTTGGGTACTTTTTCCCCCTAAAATCAACTCAAAGCAGGGTATTTGCAATTTAGCAAATCTCCAAAAGCCCATTTCCTCCATTTTTCTGCTTCCCTTTAGCAATAACCTACGCTTCTTTGAAAAACAAAAACACTACCCAAAGGCAAGGAAGATCTCTGAGGCAAGAGGTCTGAGGCAGTGGTATCTAGACCCTGACCTTAGACTTGGCATGACTGCCCAGTTCTTACCTGTCTAGGGTGTTGGGAATTTCTGTGTTTCTTTCATCTTCTTAGGAGTAGAAATGATACTTTTTCTTCTGATGCCCTGATTTTTCCCTATTCCTGGAAGATGGGTTAGGCATAAGAATTAGATAAAGGGGATAATTGTGGAGTTCACCTTATTTGGAGGGGACCAGGAGGGAAGAGGGGCATTTTTAACTTCCTGTCTCAGCATGAGGTGACAGACGATTCTGGGTTGCCTTTGGAGTTAAGAGTCCTGTCTCCAAAATCTGCATGAGACAGGTTTGGGAAAGCAGAGGAGAGGGAAGAAGCACCATGGGCAGGGACCCCAAGGGGGTCTCAGCTGCACCTCCAAACTCCCCTATCTTCTCGTCTGTCCTATTTCAAGGAGGCAGAAAAGGCTTATGCTGGTCTGGAGTATGGGGGAATACTCCATCTACAGAAAGGGAGGAGAAAACATCAAAAATACTGGAGTGTGACTCCCCAAGGCCTCTTCAGAGTCCTGAATCAGGAAACTAACTGGATATTCCCTCCCCTTGGTGAGGAAAGCCATCGCTCCAGGAGCAGGGCCTCCGCCCAGCTGGCAGCGCTAGGCTTTATGTAGCCATGCCAGTAGTAATTAATAATGATAATAAATACCACACTTCATAACCAAACCCAACCTGAGCATGACTGAATGATTGGACCTCTGCCTCCCACCTGCACGCTGTTAGTCTGCGAGTCCACACCCTCAGTTAGCCTCAGTCGAATCCAACTGCCCGGTTCCCCCGTAAGGTCCTGCCTGGGGTTCAAAGGTTGGTCTGTTCACCACCACCACCACCACCACCACCAGGAGATGCGGGGCACCATCGTGCCCCTACGTAGGGATGGGGAAGTAGGGGTGCTTTGGTTTTATCTTTACTTAATATTGGAAAAGAATCAAAATAGGGTGGTCATTTAGGCCCCATGCAGTAAAATGCAGGGGTGGGGGCGCTTTTGTTTCAACAGCCCCAGCTTCGATCTGGGGTCCACCGCTCCCGGGGGACCCCAGTGTCCGTCCCGCCCACAAGTCCTGGCATTCCCGGTCGCGGTGGTCGGGGCATCTGCACTCCCCCTCCCCCAGCGGCCACAAGTCCCGCTGGGCCTACCCGAGATCTGCGGTCGCCGAAGTCGGGATCTCAGGGTCTCTGGACTCCAGCAGGCCGCGGGGAGGGAGGCCGGCGCCGGTGTGGAATTTCTTTATCGGGATTTGAGAGCTGCAAGCTTCTCCTTCGCTTCTTTAAGCGATCACAGAAAGACACCTTTCGATCTTTTGTCAGACATTTTGGCCCTTAATAGCTAAATTTATTTGGTTTAAAGCGGCCACGGGAGAGGCAGGGAGGGAAAATCTTTCGTCGGTCATTGGGTGGCCTAGATAACAAGCTTTAAGAGAGAGGGGAAGAAGAAAGTAAAAAGGTTAATGGATGAGGGGAGGGCCAGCGGCGCCCAGCGTGGGGCTTTTATAGCTACCCTCCCCCGGCCGCCCCCTTATCGCGGCCCTAACTTACCCGCGGCGTATGAAGTACATTAAGTCACGTAAACAGCGCGCGGAGAGGAATGCCACCGCGGTGACCTTTCGTGCGCCGCTGCAGCGAGCCCACCTCCGCGCCGTGCTGGCGGCCGCCGGTGGCGCGCGGGGTCGGCCGGGGGCAGCGCCGGGAGAGGGGCCGCCGGGTCTCGCGCGCCCTGGGACTCGATTCCCACCGCCTTGGGGACCTGGCGTTGGCTCTGCGCGGTCCTTACCCTAAACCACGGGGCGAGGCGGGGGGCGGGAGGCCGGGACAGGGAGTCGGGGCGACCTTCGCGCTTCCGCCACCACCTGACATTTCTAGAGTATGTTGTTTTTTTGAGAATTAAAAATAAAAGGCAGGAGGGAAGGAAAAGAGGAAAGAAAGAAAAAGGAGGGAGAGAGAGAGAGAGAGAGAGAGAGAGAGAGAGAAGAAAGAGTAGGAAAAGAAGGAAGAAAGGTAGGTGAGAAGGAAGCAAGGAAGGAAAAGACAGAACTGCCGCTGGGGACTCTGCCTGCGCTGGACTGACGGCCTCTGAGAGTAGGGGGACACGCCGCCCGGACCCGGCAACTGGCGCCGGACGCCGGGGAGATGGGGGAGCGCCATGGTGACCCTGTGTCTTTGGACGAAAGCGTTCCCGGGACCAAATGGTATATGGTATAAGCGAAAGGCCGCATAAAACCGGTTTTTAAAAAATCTGAAGTTTAAACCATGTTTTAAGCCAGAAATTGTATTTTTTTTTCTTCTCTTTCTGAAACGTTGCTGGAGTGACGTGAAATGACAATATAATGCACTTGATTTTTGCGGGGGTAAAGGTGACGCACGTCCTTGCCTGGGTCTCGCCGCTCCTCCGGAAGCGGCGCACCACCGAGTTCCCCAAACACCCCTTCCGTTTTGGCAGCAGAGCCCCCGCCCCCTGCCCAATTGGCTGTTCCGTTCTGGTTGGATTCGAATCGCGAATTGTGGCGTGGCTCGGCCCAAATAAATCAGCCCTAGGGACAGGCCGCGCCCCAGAGCCAGCCCTCTCCGAAGGTGAGGAGGACGACTCGCTTCGGAAAGATCGCTTTTGGGGTATAAACAGTCTTGAGATAAGCAGTTTCGTTCAAGATTAGCAAGTTCCAAGAGGAGACAGGAGAGGCTAAAAGAGAAGAAAAAGATTTTTTTGAAAAGAAAGAAAGAAAAAACCCAACCAAACTAAAACAACAAAAGGAAAGGAAGAAAAAAGAAATTCTAAGAGAATATCTGTTTATGTGGTGCACCTTTGGGTCATATACAGCTCTTGGGTTCCTTCTTAGTTTGGGGTGGGACTCTTCCCTCCGCCCCCCGGATTCTGCTGACCTTTCAGACCAGAGTGGAAGAAGCTCAGTGCATAGGGCCTGGAGTCCATGGGGACTGGCTTGAAAACCTGTCTCAGTCGGTGGGTGTTTGTCCCCATCGCCAAAGCCTATGCGTCGGAAAAAGGCAAATTGGGACAGTTAGGCAACCTGGTTTTCTGTCTTAATCAGTTGTACAGGTTTAAAGGTTTTGTTTTATTTTAAAATTAACTGATATGGAAAGCATTTCTCTACCCATTCCCTCGTTTGGTTGGAAAACCAATCTTTAAAAAGAGGTACAATTTGTGGCCCTGAAAAGGAACAATTACTTATTTTTCCCCTTTGGTTTGGGCACTATTAAATGATTGGGCAGATGAAGATTAAAATGCTGGGTCCCTTCCCGAACCCTGACAGCAGCCCGATCATCGTCAAATTGGTCAATATCCGTCCAGCAGCTCACCTCTGTCGCTTCGGCGCCGGGATCAGCGTGCACTCCTAACGCTGCGGGGGGAGCTGCGAGAAAGGCAGGATAGTGGGGGTTGGCTATCGCCCCAGGAAATCCACACCGGTACCCTCATATTTGCTAATATAAAGGAACACATAAGATAGGTAGAAATCAAGCTCATGCCAGGGCTTGATCTCCTCGGGCGCTCAGCTCGGAGGCCATTCACAGCCTGGACGCAAACCTAACCAAAACATTTATTTTTAGCAAGCATGGACTTTTTAAAAAAATTACTTGTAATAGTAAATCTGAGAAACATTTAAAAAACAGTTGGACTCAAAGAAAAATAAATGTCCAGAACCTTAATGTAACCGCTCACAAAAGAGCTTTGCAAAACCCAGTCCACTTAAACATTTGGTCAGAGTTCCGCAAAGAACCAAATGCAGGATTTGAAGCCATGGTGGGAATTGGGCGGCGGGACAAAGCCGGCTAACGTTACTCTGGTAGTTGCATTCGATCGAACTCAGGTTAAACTTTAAAGCCCCTGGATCCTGCTCCAGTCACCAGTCTCTCCATTCCAGAGTTTTCTACCTTCAGCCTCTCGGAAATGCTGCAACGCTGAAACTGGGAGCCGCCACAGTGATTGGGGGAGGCAAAGAGGAATGTAATAAAAGTGACTAAATTGAACGAGAACGGTTTATGGACCTTCTCAGTAGCAATTTAAAATTCAGAAGTGTTTAGCAACAATTTACAACGAAGAATGAAAAAAAGGAGAATTCTTCGTAACTTCCTAGAGTCCGCGCCCGGCTCAGTCACCGCCAAACCCTTTTCCCCTCCCCCGCCCCCGAAGGATCCACAGGTTCACCACTCACGGTTATGTTGCGAGGAAACATACTCTTCGCGACCAGGTCTCACAATCAATCGAAACCATATTTTACAATGCACCTATCTACCCCTGTTCAACTCTGATTAGGTTCCTCTTCCTACCCCAAATGAAAAAAACAAAACAAAACAAACAAAAAAACACAGCCCAAAGACTTGCAGGTAGACCGACCTTTGGAAAATCATTTACTTTGATTTACCTCGGGGGTGTGTGTGCAAAAATCCAATCCCACAAGACAACTCCTTCTGCCTAGTTAAATGCTCTCTCCGCAGCCTTCTGGGGTCACGCCTGTCGGAAGAAATCCGTTTTGTGAGCGAAAGGGAGCGAGACATATATCACGGCTCCTGCCGCGGACGAGCCTGCGGCCGCGCGACTCACTGCTGACAGATCGGCACTGATAACCCCGCGATGTTCATTTCCAGTCCCTTGGCCCGCTAAGGACCGTATCAGTTTGTACACAGTTGTGATAATCTTTTGGAGGGAGCGAAGAAGGGGTGTGTGTGTTGGGGGGGTGGGGAACCAATATTTCGCGCTGTGTCCAGGGAAGGTACCACCCCACCCCCTTTCCAAGGACTTACCTGAAGCCCAGGGAAAGCTCAGAGTAAACACAACAACAAAACTGAGAGCGCGCCCTCGGATATGACTGGAAGGGAACCCCCCTTCCAACGTGCGCACGGCAGATGCTAATCTTTCCGTACTCTATCCAGTTAAAGATTCCCTAAGGTTGGCTGGGGAATGTTGTCGTGAACTTCCCGAGGCTTCCCAGGAATTTAGTATATATTTTAAGAACTGGGGAGAGGTAGGGAGTACCTGGGGAGAGAAGGGAGGTACCTGGCGCCCTTCTTTCCCTTGTCGTAGGAGTCCGGATCCCCGACGGCAACCACGACTGGGACCCTAGCATCCCAAAATAGGGTCGGGGAAAGTTTAAGGTCAGTTACACACAACTGCGGAGCAAAAACTTATTTAATGTAGAGGGAGGAGTGGGAGGGCCAGCGAAGCACAGCACTTTCCCGGCTCATTTTGGGGGCGCGCTGACCCAGGAGCTGGCGCGCCCCTCCCGCAGCGGTGGCGGCTAGAGACAGTGCGCAGCCAAGAGCTCCGCGCCAAGGTTCCCTCCCCTACCCCGGTGTGTGTGTGTGTGTGTGTGTGTGTAAGTAACTTGGGGCGCGAGAGGGTGCTCTGTGGCTGGATGGGTGTGGGTCGCCAGCCAGGTCAGGCGTTCTGTCGCCTCCGCCCCTCCCCCGGCTCCCAAGGCTCGGCGCCCCCTGGGTGGAATCTCCCCCACTCCGGGGACTGTGCTAGCCACTCAGCCCACGCCCGTAGGCTGCGCGGCGCTTATTGTCTGCCGGGGCGGCGCGCTCCCCTCCCCCTCCCCTCCCCACCCTCTTTTCTCTCCTCCCCTCGATCCCTCCTCCTCCTCCTCCTCCTCTTCACCTCCGCGCCCAGCTGCTCCCAGAGCGCAGTTCCGACCCACAGCCTGGCACCCTTCGGCGAGCGCTGTTTGTTTAGGGCTCGGTGAGTCCAATCAGGAGCGCAGGCTGCAGTTTTCCGGCAGAGCAGTAAGAGGCGCCTCCTCTCTCCTTTTTATTCACCAGCAGCGCCGCGCAGACCCCGGACTCGCGCTCTCCCGCCGGCGCCCTCGGCCTCTCTCAGCGCCCGGGAGCACCCTCCGCCGCGGCCGTTCTCCATGCTCAGCGCTCTCCCGAGGTTCGGCTGCTTCCTCCTTCGCTTGTCTCCCTACTTTCCTCCCTTCCACCCCTACCAGTCGCCGGCCCCTTGGCCTCCGGCCCTCTCCCGCCCGCAGTCGGCTCCGAGGGTGTCTCCCTCCTTCTCTCTGGGAGGGCTGCAGCGGCTCCCAGGTTCCCGGGACACCACGGAGCAACTTCTGGCGTCTTTTCCTCGCCCCTAAATGCTTATCTGCGCGCAGCCTTATCTCCGAGTTATCTCAGTGCAAAGGGGCGGGAGCCGGTAGTCAGGCTGGTAGAGAAACTTCTTTCTTGCTATCTTGCCCGGGTCTGTGTGTGGGCATTATAATTTTAGTGTGGTTATCTCTGATGAACCGAAGCGATTTGGAAAAGCAGCCTCGAGGAGGCCCGCCCGGCTGCTTTTTGCTTCCTTCCCCACCCCCTCCAAGTCTCCCTGTCATTCTTCCTGCTCTCCCCTTTGGGGTGGCCTCGGCTCCGGGGCGGTCTCCCGCCCCCTCCCTTGCGTTTCCCCCTCCTTTTCTCTGCTTTCTGCTCCACCCCGCTACGTCCGATTCCGGAACGGTCTGGCCTTTCCCCGGCTGGGGATAACCAACGGGGTGGGCCGGGGTGGCTCGGGCCGCGTGAGAGCGAGCGCTGGTGGCTGCAGACGCCGGCTGTCGCTAAGGTGTGCGGCCAGCGGGGACGCCTGTGGGGCGTGAGACTCCTGCCCCTTAGGTTTCCCTTACTACTCCTGCGGGGAAGAACCTGGACTGCCATCTCTGCCCTGGCACCCCAGTTTCCCTAGGCTGAGTAGCATTTCTCTGGGGCTAGTGTTGGGTCTGGTCGGCACGGTCCGGGAAGCTCTGGGGAAGAGCGGCGGTTTCGTTTTCGGGAGCAGGTTGCCTTCCTTGTGCTAGCGATTTCCACTTGGAGAACCCGCACACCGAGGCATTCTCGGAGGGCACCCCCAGGGAGGCGGGATGAGACAACGCCGACACGCAGGGCTAGTATTCTGTTGTGTGTCATCAGCCCGGAGGGAGCCACTCTGGGGCGGAAGGAAAACCTCGGCCAGTTTGGCCGTCACTCCTAGGATCTGGCGCGCGTGCGGAGGAAGGATGCTGCGGAGAGGGTGGGCGGGGAGGGCGAGGGGACCAAAGCCGTGCGGGTGAAAGAAGGAGTGTACTCTGGTCTTTAGAGGACGCTGTGGCTGCTGCGCAGGCTCCATTCTCCTCTCCCTCCTCGACGCCAGGGCGGTGGGTAGAAACGAGACGTTAGAGGAGTCTCGTGAGCGAGCAGAGGGAGTGGAGGTGAGGTGGTGCACTGCCTGAACATTTAGTAAGCCCTCTTTATCTCTGTTCCTGTCCCTGCCCTCCCAACCCCGCCTCAGGAGCTAAAATCTAGCTCGGAGCAGCGCCGGACCGTGGATGGCCTTGACTGACGGCGGCTGGTGTCTGCCGAAGCGCTTTGGGGCCGCGGCTGCGGACACCGGCGACTCCGGGGCCTTTCCATCGCGGGAGCTCTCCACGCCGCCTTCCCCCATCTCTTCCTCGTCCTCGTCCTCCTGCTCCCGGGGCGGGGATCGTGGCCCCGGCGGCGCCAGCAACTGCAGGACGCCACAACTAGACACGCAGGCGGTGGCGGGACCCCCGGCCCGCTCGTTGCTGCTCAGCCCCTACGCCTCGCATCCCTTCGGGGCTCCCCACGGACCTTCGGCGCCCGGGGTCACTGGCCCCGGGAGTGCCTTATCGAGCTGGGAGGACCTGTTGCTCTTCACTGACCTCGACCAGGCCGCGACCGCCAGCAAGTTGCTGTGGTCCAGCCGGGGCGCCAAGCTGAGCCCCTTTGCACCCGAGCAGCCCGAGGAGATGTACCAGACCCTCGCCGCCCTCTCCAGCCAGGGACCGGCCGCTTATGACGGCGCGCCTGGGGGCTTCGTACATTCTGCAGCGGCAGCAGCTGCAGCCGCGGCGGCGGCCAGTTCCCCGGTTTACGTGCCCACCACCCGCGTAGGTTCCATGCTGCCAGGCCTGCCGTACCTGCAAGGGGCGGGCAGTGGGCCTTCCAACCACGCGGGCGGCGCGGGGGCGCATCCTGGCTGGCCCCAGGCCTCAGCCGACAGCCCCCCATACGGCAGCGGAGGCGGCGCGCCTGGCGGTGGGGCCGCGGGGCCTGGCAGCGCCGGCTCCGCCTCGGCGCACGCCTCGGCGCGCTTCCCCTACTCGCCGAGCCCTCCCATGGCCAACGGCGCAGCGCGGGAGCCTGGGGGATACTCTGCTGCGGGCAGCGGGGGCGCGGGCAGCGTAAGCGGCGGCGGCGGGGGCAGCCTGGCGGCCATGGGCGGCCGGGAGCACCAGTACAGCTCGCTGTCGGCGGCGCGGCCGCTGAACGGGACGTACCACCACCACCACCACCACCACCCGAGTCCTTACTCGCCCTACATGGGTGCGCCACTGACGCCTGCCTGGCCGGCTGGACCCTTCGAGACTCCGGTGCTGCACAGCCTGCAAAGCCGCGCCGGAGCCCCGCTCCCGGTGCCTCGGGGCCCCAGCGCAGGTAAGGGTCGCGCCGCAGTGTGGGGGTGCGTGTCCGAGGTGTTGGGGCACAAGGGGGTCTTGGAGCAGCTACTTCCGGACTGTCTCTCCCAGTTTCTTTTCAGGAAAGAGACTAAATTGCACATCTGCCTCAGGGCCTTGGAGAAGTTGGGGGGCCCATGAATATTAACTGACTTGGGTGGGCAACTGGGAAAAGATGAGGTTGGGAGGGAACAGACAGTCTTGCCCTGAGCTCTACCATATACCCCAGTGTGGACAAATGGATTAGTGAAATTCCATCCTGGGGTTAGTTTGGGGGAATTTACTCTCTCCCCAAATACACACATATTTATTATGTACACATACTCAATGTGGAATGTTTTCCTCTTGGGAGCAGGGATTGAATCCAGGGGTGCTTTACCACTAAGCTACACCCCTAGCCCTCTTAAAAATATTATTTTAAAATAACTGCTTGGTTGCTGAGGCTGGCCTCAAACTTGGCCACTCTTCTGCCTCCCAAGTGGCTGGAATTACAGGCCTGCACTATGGGACTAGGCTGCTAGATGGTATTTAAATAAGTTCCAGGAGAGTAAAGGACCTAGAACCTGGGGATACAATGATCATTCCTGCCTCCTCAAGTGAGAGAGGAAAAAGATGAGAGGACACCTAGACTGGTCAGCCTTGTGACTTTATCCTGAGGGACAACTGGTGGATAGGTGTTAGGCTGGCTGGGGGTCTGGGACTTCCACGTGGTCAGGCTGGTTTCCAGGGATCCAGGAGCAGGGCCACCTACTCAATTCTTCCTTCAGAGTTTAACTCACTATTTCTGCAGTTTCCAATTCCATTCATACTCTCATTCCCGTATCTGGGGACCATTTTAGGGTAAAGTGGGAAAACAAAATTGTCAAATATTGGGAAACGTCTTATTTTGGAAAGTGTTTGGTTCTACTCTAGTAAGGGGAAGGCGTGAGTCAGAACGTTTGATTGCTTTTCTCAGCCCAACCATTCAGAGTCCTTGGTGCATTCACAGGTCTTTTTGTATTTCACCTGTTGTTTCTAAGGAAAAGCAAAACTTGTACTGTTTGTTTGAGGGGAGTTGTGGGGAGAACTCGGGCATGGAAGTGGCAAGGAGAGAGGCCTATCATTCCAAACTGTCCTATCTGGGTTTTCTTTTGTGCCTCAAGTCTGGACTTATCCTAGGAACCTCCATGCTCCATTTAAGGACATGGAGGACTTTTAGGGGCTCTAATTAGGTAAAAGGGGGTATTGCCCGTTTTCTGATCAGAAGACATACTGGAAATGCTAGTGACCAGAAAGTGAAAGAACAGATTTGAACAGCTCCCATTATAACATTAGGGACAGGGCAAGATTTTTGGTAATAAGTGCTTCTCTCCCTGTCCCTGCCTGTCTCTCTCTCTCTCTCACTCTCCTCCCTCCCTCTCTCTCTCTCTCTCTGTCTCTCTGGGCTGGAGTTTGAACCCATGCCGCATGCATGCATGCCTGCCTGGCAAGCGCTCTATGTCTAAACCACATCCCCAGCCTTTTTTTTTTTAAATGGGCTTTTCTTTTTAGTTTAATTAATTTTTTGGGTACTGGGGTTAACCCAGAGCCTGGCACGTGCTAGGCAAGTGCTGCACCCCTGAACTACATCCCCAGCCCACCCTTTTCACTTCTTCCAAGGACTGACCTCTAAATTCTCTCCAATCTTGCAAAGATGGCCCTAGAGAACATCTTCACCAATAGTATGCTGAGCAGGGGCAGAGAACTCTGTTGAGATTTGCCCTGTTTAGGTTAGGACTTGAGAGAGCTGAGGACTGTCGCCCTTCTTTCCAAATAGGTTCCTATAGGTTCCTATAGGACTGGGTGTAGGATCTTCAGAGAATGGGAAGGGAGTGGTGGTTAGGGTTGAAGCTTCTTTTCTCAGTCTGTGTCCTGCAGGGAGTCTGAAAGGGTGTGCTGGGGAAGGGGGAGCTGCAGTTTGAGCAGGATCCTGCAAATCTACCTTAACTTGTTCTTTAGATTCCTTTCCCCCAGGCTTCCAGCATGTCAGAGAGAGAGAGAGAGAGAGAGAGAGAGAGAGACCGAGAGAGAGACCCCCAGTTTTCAGATGCTGACAATAACTTGGTTCTGTTTGAAAAATCATTTTAGAGTATGATGTGGTTGCAGGCAAGTTAGAAGTTTCTTTTTATTTTAAACTTAGCTTATTTTCCTAACTTGTACACCTTCTGGGCTTGACAATATAAAGAAAAATCTGCAGACAGAATGTTTAAAAAAAAAAAAAGGGTTGGGAGTGCATGCATGGATTTGGAAACACCCAGATTTTGCAGTCTTCTAAGAAAGTAGGAAGCAATGGGGACCAAGTTGGTATTGGGGTGAGGTGAGTGACCCTAACTTTGCTTGTCCTCACAGGTGTTCTAATGCAAGCTTCTATCTAGATTTCCTGTTTCTTCTCTTTGATTTTTTTTAAACAAACCATTTTTGGAGGTAGATTGTTTTTAATTGATTTGAGCAAACGTTGGGGCTAAAACCTGGGTGCTGAGCTTCATCAACCTGTACAGTTGAGAGACTTTTGGAAACCTCCACTCCCTGCACCTCTCTCTAATTGGTGGTGGATGGGCTGGACTCATTCTGGAATGGGCTCAGAGTGCTCACAGCCCCTCATTCCCAGGTTCTAACTGTGCTCCATTTGCTGGGTGATGGAGTCTGTTACTTCCGAATAGCACCCCAAACAGCCATCTAGGGAGAACGGACACAAGCCTCCAGAAAATTTAAGCAGTGCCCCCGCCACCCATTTTAGAGTTAGAAAAGTCTAGTTGCCTGGTGGGTGTGAGGGAGAGGTAGGTAGAAAGGGAAGGAAAGAGAGAAATTTCATTTAATTTTTTAAAAGCAAATTTCCTAGATTCGATTTATCCAAAATGGACTTTAAATTTTGTCTTTGGGTTTTCAGATGATTAGAGTTCTACCTGGGGAGTTCATACTGTCTTTTCCAGGGAGTCTGTCTTTATTGTTCCCAGCAGAGGGGAGGGAGGCCAGGCACCAAGCCGGGTTTTCCAGGGAATGCCCCACTCTTCTATGTGGAGAAGGGCTCTGATAGGTAACATTTTAAAGTCAACAACAAAGACAAATACCTTGTTTAACTTCAGCGTCCTTGAAGTCCTGAGCATTTTACTGATTACCGTAGTCAATAGTGGCTTTTAGGGCGGAGAAGAATAAATCTTTGTGATGTGTTGTAAGTTGCAGTATCCCCACGACAACTTTGAACTCGGCTGGTGTAGGATGCTAGTTTAAAGCTAAGAAATAACTTGAAACGAGGAAGGACACTTCTTTTGTAGGGTAAATATTACTACTGGATTAAAGCATTTTAATGCTAAAGTCATACTCAAATGTCTTTACCACACAATCTGTGGTAGAAACAAACTATCAGCTGCAGGGGAACTGGAAGGAATAGAAAGGTTTGCTAGCACACTTCATCTTCAAATAAAAACCTCAAGTGTAATGTTTATTTACTTTAAACAGTGATTCAGAAATACTCCTTCAAGAATGCAAAATTAGAACATTAAACCCTCTATAACATAAAGGGCCCTAAACAGATAGGAAACATTTATTTTTAAAAAGTATATTTAGTAAGCACTTATCTCATTTTAGAGGATATTATTTCATACTTAACCTTCTTGAAGGGAAGTAATAAATGTTACAACCATTTACCCTTAATTCAGATTTGTTTTTAATTAGCAGATTTAGGGTAGTTGTGAATTCCAAAAACTAACCACATGATTAAATAATGTAAAATAATCACATTTAAAATTGATTGCATAAATTAAAAGTTTAGTGTAAAAAAAAGGGGTTTTATTTATCGCTGAGAGGTTCTTAGTAATTTCTCAACCAGCCAATTATCAGCCTTTTGTAAAACATTTTCAGATGGAAATCAAAATATTTTAGCGTATCTTTGTGGCAGTAAATGAAACTTTATGTTATTAGCGCTTTTTCCCCCTTGGGAAGATCTGAATAATTCTCTCATTGAGGTGAATGTTTTCACAACAGTAATTCTAATTTAACTTGCCTATTTTTTTAATTGGGGAAAAGGCGTGTAAGAAGAAGAGGTGGCAGTTTAGAAAATACTTTTAAATAAAAATTAATTGATACCTATAAGTAAGGCAGCGTGCCCGGGGCATTTGTGGGTTGAGCAGGGGTGGGTAGTCAGTGTTAACCTTGTGCGGCTTGCTTGGTTTGGCAAGCGGGATATTGTAAGTATGATGAATTTCAGTTTTAAAAAGCTTGAGGACAGCCTGTGAGTAGGGGTCAGGCTGACCTTCCCAGAGCTCATCTCAGACTCTGGCACTGCCAATGACTTTCCGGGGGTTTCTACAGGGGGCACGCAGTGTACAGAAGTATGAGACAAATGGTCAGCAGATCAGTAGCGACACATCAAGTTCCCGGCTTCGTCGCCAAAGGGAAAAGCGGGATCCCCAGGGGCGCAGGCGGGGATCGCGGCAGCGCACCTCCAGCGCTGGATGTGGGGTCCTGGGGGCGTTCGGGTGCGGGTGGGGAGGCGCGGGCTGCGCGCGGCCTCACCCTGCTTCTTGTCCCGGCTCTCGCCGCAGACCTGCTGGAGGACCTGCCGGAAAGCCGCGAGTGCGTGAACTGCGGCTCAATCCAGACGCCGCTATGGCGGCGGGACGGCACCGGCCACTATCTGTGCAACGCCTGCGGCCTCTACAGCAAGATGAACGGCCTCAGCCGGCCCCTCATCAAGCCACAGAAGCGCGTGGTGAGTGTGACCCCCGGGCGCTCCTCGTGGGGACAGGTGCGGCCACCGCGGCCAGAGCCGAGCGCAGGGTCGCGGCCGCACGAATCACTCCCCGGCCTCGAGCGCTCGCCCGCCGGCGCCCCCGCGGAGGTCACCCCCCGAAGCTGCGCCAGCGAAACCAAGATAGCCTTTCCTCGTTTGCCCATCGGGAATGACATTCCCAAATGGCAAGACAGGAAGGTGCTGCTAATTTTTTAAAATGCAAAATATATTTATATATCTCTAGACGAGCTTGCCAACGCACCGAATTAATTCCCGAAGGGTATCCAAGATGTTGGGAATGGTGGAACGTAGCGGGAGGAAAACGGGGGACACCTACCCAGGCCGGGCGAAAGAAACTTGCTTTCACTGTGGACTCTTCGGTCTGGTTTGGATTTTATTCTTGGGAAATCAGGCCTTCTTATAACATCCCTCTCCGCCAATAAAATATGACAGAAGCACACTCGCCTCTCCTCACAGCGCGCTCTGAGCCCCTTTTACTTTGTTCTTTCTACCTCTGGACCTTTCTGCCGCTCATCGCGGGAGAAAGGTTTATCCTTCCAGGTTCCTGATGTCTTTTGGATTGCTCTGGAGTCTAGTGAAAATTGATTTACCCTTCCCTTGGTTATTTTGAAATGTGGCTGTTCAGAAAACCACCTAGTACTTGAGAAAATGTGGGATGTGTATGTTCTTCTCAAATTAACGATTTTCACCAGTTTGACTACATTTTATCATCTTTTAAAGTATGGCGATTCTGATTTTCTTCAGGCATTAGTCTGCATTGTCATGGTTAGGTGTGCGTGTTAGGAGAAGGTATCACTATAGTAATTAGAGAAAATAAATTAAATCTTCCATGAACCCCACTGTAAAGCTAACATTTGTTTAGCCCAAATACTGAGTAGTCTAAATGCCTTTCAAAAGTAAAATATTTTACAGTTAGATGTCAGACGTCTTAAGTATCCCAGTAATTTATTTGTTATACTCTAATTAGCAGAACAAATGCTACACATGTTGTTTGTGTTAAATAGATTAGAGTGAAATTGCATCACAATGTAAGTCTGACACCTTAAAGAGAAGTAATTAGTTTTATGGTTGTTTTGTTTTTAGTGTATTTAAAATAAAGTGGCCGACATTAATTTAATGAGTGTATGTGCCTTAAACTTGTTACAACCTCCCACAGTTTATAATTTTAAGGGGTCGTTTTCTGTGTGCAAGGGTTATTTTTCTTATATGCATCCTATTTAAAAAGTAGTCCCTGGAAAATATTCCAAGGAAGTTCCTTGTTTTCACATATTAGACAATGCATTAACAAAGAAACTATTATTAATTCTGTAAAGCCACATTGAGCTTTGAGTACTGGTTGAGTTCTGAAAGGTAACATTTTATCAAGATTGAGCAAAAACCTTGTGTTAACAGTAGCCATTTAGGTTCTAGTTGAAGTATAAATTTGATCTAGTGACATTCCTATTTAGATAGTGCCATTTATTTTTGCGCACTTAGCAGTAAAAATAACTGTTCCCAGCAAGAAAACCTTTTTTTAACATTTTTGAATCAATTAGTTTTCTTTCTTTGTGGCAGGTGTCTTGATGGTAACCAAGGTCAGCCTGTATACTTTGTAAATGAGTTATAAATGATACCAATTGTAGGGTGTGTCATCACCAATTAGTTCTCCTTATGGGCTTCTTATATATACTTTTGATGGATCTGACTTTATTCTCAGAAACAGAATGTTGAACCCAAGTTTGTTTAGCCAGCAGTACAGAACCAATCACTGTGAATTTGAACTTGCAATACATTGCAAAATAAGAGATTTATGGTGTAACTTGAATTCCTTGTCAGTGAGGAATATAACTGAGATCACTTGTTACAAGGAACTTTTATAACCCATTCACCTTCATTTCACATGTTTATGAGGACTGGCTTCACTTATGATCTGCAGTTGACAGTCATAAAGTTCTTTGTTATAATGGCAAATTCTGATAACAAGTTTGCTTCACATTGGCTCCAAATTCCACTGGAAACTGTCATAAATGGCCTGTTTGTAAAATGAATCTTGCCATTCCTCGTTTACTGATTCACATTTATGGAGAAAAAAAATAGCGCTTGTCTAGAAAATGGTTTTCTTTTAACCATAAAGAAGCTTTGATGTGTAAGGTTTTGTTAATGTTCTCAACATTTAAGCAAAGCAGTTCCCCAAATAGTTTTCCTATCAGCCAAACATGATCATTTCAACCCTATTCTAAGAAGTCAGTTTTGTCAGTGTTAATTGTTAGCACTGACTTCATAGAAATGTTGTAGTGCTAAAAGGCTTACTAGTGTCTCTGTTTTTACAACATGACTGTAAAGAATGTTACTAAAGTAATACAACAGGATATAAAATGTAAATGCTAAATTGAATTTCATCATTCAAATTTTCCAGCAAAGAGCTTGGAAATCTCTGTCCTCTCATCTGGGAGTATTTGCTGTATGCTCAATTGATATTTTTGTTGTCCATTCTCTGTAATTTCTTCTTTTAATCAATATCATTAACTCCTCCAATCTTGTTAAGCTTTAATAGTAATTTAAAACAAGTTTTAAAGGTAATTTAAATTTGGTAATTTTAAAAACAAATCTTACGTTTTGCCATTCTGGAGAGATTATACTAGTTTAAATTCTCCTTTACAATTCATTTGTAGTAATTTAGAGGAAATTGAACATATTTTCTTTCCAAACATTTTAGACTTCTTGCTAAGATCTGCTTCTGTTCATGTATGTTGACCTTTCTAAAGTTTCTGGTTGATTCCCCTACACATGAACGAAAAATTGATTTATCTCCGTTTATCAGATGGACACCACCCAAAGCCATTAGTACATTTAGATGCTTTGTGATAGTCTTTCATGACTCTGATGTCTCAGACCTGTGACAATAGAGCATGACTGTCCATGGATGGGGGCTGGAACGACTCTTACCTTAATATTCAGTTGTACTGTTATCTTTGGTACATTTCAGAATATAACTCTTATTTGCCAACTTTTAGAAAATCTTCTAACTTCCCTTTTAAAATAACAGCAGTAAGTGGAAAATAAATTCTTGGAGAAGCAACTGCTATTGAAACCCTCTGTGATGCTGACGAGAGCTTTGCATGGAGTGATTGGTCCTCGCTAGTGTGACTGCTTTCCAGTTATTCTGTAATCTACAAGGATAGGCGGGTATGGAATTGAGTGTATGGAATGCACTGTGCAAACTTAGTTTTTTGGTCCAGGGAACTCAACCTAATGACCCTTCAAAAAATTTTTTTCCTCAAGGGATATTTCATTTATAAATGTATTATAACTATTCATTAATAAATTAGGGACATGCATGTTGAAGACAGTTGTGATACATTGGTGTATATATGGGACATGCATTACACTTAAAATTCCTCAACATCATGTACATATTTCCACTTACGTTCTTGTGTTCTTTTCTAGCCTTCGTCACGGCGGCTTGGACTGTCCTGTGCCAACTGTCACACCACGACCACCACCTTATGGCGCAGAAACGCTGAGGGTGAACCTGTGTGCAACGCTTGTGGACTCTACATGAAACTCCATGGGGTGCGCCCTTTATTCTACTCACGAGTATATACATTTAGCCTGCTTTGTATAGTTTCCATCACAAAACATAATCAGCAAATGAAAGGTACAAAAGTGAAAAATTTTAATGTGTAGATAGATGTACCTTACTGAATCTGAGATGCTTTCAATTATAATATGAACTGTTATCCTATGTACCAGTAAGAAACAAATCCCTGCCAATTAAAGAGTCATAAACCCTCTTTGTAAGACGCATTCCAATTTTAGAAATAGGAAAATGTGAAACATGGGGGCTGAGGCTGTAGCTTAGTGGTAGAGAGCTTGCCTAGCATGTATGAGGCACTGGGTTTGATCCTCAGCACCACATTTAAAAACAACAACAACAACAAAAACAGAACCAAACAAAAAAAGAAAATGTGAAGCCTGCATTTTAAGAGTTGTTCATAACCGTGAGCAAGGAAAGTATGGAGAAATGCTCAGTAACTAGTTTATATGTTTCTAATTTTTTGAATGTAATCAGAGGCATTTGTACAAAGGAAGGGTACACTTGATAGTTTTGGTTAGAAAGACTGCATTTTAAAGGACTACACAAAATATTATGAGCACCTCAATCCTAGACAGAAAAATAACTTACACTGTAGGAAGAAGAGTACATGATCTCTTAAATAAAAACACTTGCCAATAAACATTTACTGTATATAATTAAAGTTATTTCAAACAATAATCATTAAGTTGAGATAAATTCTCCTTGGTGTCCTCCACCCCCACCCCAGCATTTTGCAAAGCTGGGGATCAGACCCTTGTGTCAGGATGTAGGCAAGCACTCTACCATTGAGCAACCTACCAGTGAGGTTCATCCCGTAGTCCAGTCACTCCCTTCTCTCTGAAGGAGTCTCTACATTTGATGGGGAAAGTGTAGTCTTTGTGTACTTGGACTGTATGGAGTATATATGAAATTGGATTGAAGTTTATGCCAAGTTCTTTTAGATGAGAGCTCGTAGTACAGATGTCAGTGTTCAGTTGGTTTTCCTGTGATATAATACTTATTAAACTTAAGGCCTTAAATTAAAATTTTAATTTAATTAAAATTAAATTTTTTTTAGGTGCCTCGACCACTTGCTATGAAAAAAGAGGGAATTCAAACCAGGAAACGAAAACCTAAAAACATAAATAAGTCAAAGACTTGCTCTGGTAAATATAATAACATGCCATTTGACTGTAAAGTATTTGCCCACTGTAACAGTAGATATATGTATATTTATAAAGTTCATTTTGACTCTTGTAGGTAATAGCAATAATTCCGTTCCTATGACTCCAACTTCCACCTCTTCTAACTCAGACGATTGCAGCAAAAATACTTCTCCTCCAACACAACCAACAGCCTCAGGGGTAAGTGTTAAAACAGAATAGACTCCTTCAACTTCGTGGGTTGCTCTCTAGTAAATTATCTCAAACTTTATCTTATCTGGCAGTACAATAACCTAAACCAACAGTTTAGTTAGTTGATACCTAAGAATAGTTTTTAGGGGAAGTTACATTTAAATGTCAACAAAATGACAAACTTAAGTACTTTACAAACCTCTTAATTAAGATCTCTATCATTTTTTTATGGTTAAATTAACCCAAAGAAAAGCAAGAAGTTTTGAAGAGCTTTAAATTGTGTTTATTTCCAGGTTTTTTTTTTTCTTTTTATAAATCAGAGTTGCTACATAGGTGTATTTCTAATATAGATTAGGAAAACTGCCAGGTTCCACAGATCCCGGGACCATGACATTGAAGTTCCTTTTGCTTATTATGTCAACTCCGGCTTTCTTTTCCTTCTCTATCCAAAGTGAAACTCTTCCTAGTGTGTTCTGGGCTGCTGCGGTCACCGATCTTACTTCGCTCAGCCTTCTTGCTGGGAGACCTTGCTGCCTTCGTTGTACCCAGGCTTATTTCAGTCACAGACAAACCTGGGAGCGATGAAGGCTGCCAGGGACTGGAGACCGTGGGGTCTTTGTGAAGATCTTAGAGTTAGTTTCTATAGAGTTACAATCAAAACTGTTATCCATACGTAAAGAGCATTGTCCTACCTTAATGTTTCCCAGATTCACCTGGAAAAAAAAACAACAAAAAACAAAACACCTGGCTTCACCTGCGACCTCAGTGAAGTCCAGGATAAAAACTCAGACAAGCGGAACTTTTTTTCCTTTACTTTCTGTGATCGCAGGAATGAACCCAGGGCCCTGGACACGCTGGGGAAGTGCTCTCCCACTGAGTTACATTCCCAGCCCTCTGATAGAACTTTAAAATGTGCCCTAGGTTTATGCTAAGATTAGTTTAGGACTAAATACTGCTGTTTTAATCCTTTATTTACTTAGTAATTGTTTTCTACATTTAGTTTTCCCCTAGAGTTGTTTGGGGTACTTTAAAATACTACAGATTCCTGGGCCCTGCCCTGGATTTTTGAATCTTAAGTCTCTAGGGGTGGGGCTTGGAAATTTACTACGTTCAACAAGCGCCCCAGGTGAAATTGAAACTGCTGCCCTGGCGGCATTTGGAACCACGGACTCATGGATCTCTTCCTCCCATCCACTCTTTTTAGCTGACTTTAACAACCAAAATTAAATATTTAAAACAGTATACTTAAACTGTGCTTAAAATTGTATTTGCTATTTCTTTTTGTCCACCAACACAAATTATTTTGTGCTTTTTCTTTAATGAAATAAAATGTCTAATTAATCACACAAGGGGAGAAAAGCTTTTTATTTGTCACAGACACATGTTAAAGAATGTCTCTAGACTTTATAAAGGTGGACACTTGTGTATTTTTTTAGCAGGAGAGTTAAATTTCGCTTTGAGGATCTAAAGTGGTAAATAGAATACGTAACTTGTTGGAAACTAAAAGGTCAAAATTATTTAATCCTTAGAAATAATTTCACAACTAAATGAGGCAAAATGTTTCGGAAACTAAGGCCTGGAGGGAGGCTAGGTTTTTGGCCTCAGTGTCTGTGTCCTGTCTGCCAGTTCCAAATCCCCTTTTGGTGTAGAAAGAGCCTAATTTGAATGATAAATGGCAAAGAAATAGAGATACTTGACCAAAATTGGGCTTTGGGTTTAGGATGACTTTGTAGGTGGACTCAGGTTTGCTCTTGTGGTTTTGTGATGCAAAATTTCAAAATTGGCTTTGAACAAGTTCAATCAGTTGCCTTCAGGGAAAGGAGAATGAGAAGGCAGGGAAAGGAGGGTGAAAGGTGCGGAAAGGAGCCCTAGTCCTGCTGCTGTCCAGGACTCTGACTTGGGACTGAGCTCCTAGAGATGGCTTGAGGGTCAGTGACCTCAGATGAAAGATTAGTTCCCTGCTAGAGCCCGAGAGGCGAAGCAGTTGGACTTTTAAGGTAGGGGGAGTTTGAGAGTAGTTTCACACAGGGTCTTTTACTGCACTCTCCATTCCTCCCACAGCCCAGGCAGCCTCCATGGGACCCTGGAAGCCAGCGGTGGTTGGTGTAGGCTGCAGGCAGGGGGCAGTTCCTGAAGATGAAGCTGGGCTGCAGAAATTCCTGGCTGCACTTCCCAGGGCAGGGGTGGGGTTGCTCTCTCGCCTGCCCATGCCCCTGGACTCCTCCTTCCTTCATTCAGAGGGTACAGGGCTGGCACCTGGGCTTGCAGGTTCTCCTCTGATGGCGACCTCATCATGGATGTCTCCAGGTCACGACCTGACTTGACTGGGTGTGGGAAATCAGGCCTGTTTGGCAGATGCCCATCTGCTGGCTTCATTTGGAAACTGTCCCCCTCTATGAATAATTGTGGGGGTGGAGTGGTTTTGCCAGAACGCCTGAATGTGCCTGTTGGTGGCTCTCTTAGCACTTTCCAGTGCCTTCTCTGCATGGGCTGGGCCTTCATGGTGTGGACAGCATGGCAGCTAAATAGCTATGAAGGAAGAATGTGTTGGAAGAGTCATCTGTGAGCAGCTGGCAGCAACATTTTTTAAAAAATGACCATGTTGACAAAGGTGTGTCATTTTCCCATTTTGGTTACAGTATCTGATGTTGAAGGGCAGCTGGGTTTGACTGGTCACCTATAAAATTTTGTAAAGTGCTATAGGTAAAGAAAATCACAGATCCCTACAGCACGGTTGCATCTGGTGTTTAGAAAGTGAATGCATTACATAGTGCCTTCATTGGCTCAAGGTTTAAGCTTCCTAAGATAATGAATCCATCCCACTGACTTCCAGTGCTCTGTGGGCCTGACGTGGTAGAAATAGTGGTGCAGATGCCTCAGTTTTATGGGTCTACTGAGCTGCAAACAAAGACAATCTCAGGCACACTGTCCATAGAAGATGGGATCAGGGGCCATGCATCTCTCCATTGAAGGATGTGCATGGCAACAAAACTGCCTTTCCTAAATGAGTGTGCGTTACTGTAAGGAAGTTGAAGGAAATGGTTCCAGAGGCCCACATCAAACCCTATGTTCATTTAAATCCCCACTTTGAGAAACCAGTTGCAGGAGATCCCTAGTTGGCATTCCCAGCAGGCTTCTTGCTTTTGGGCCATTTCACTTGTGGGCACAGGTTCCTGGGTTCCATTGGCCCAGGTAAAAGGGGCCCCAGCAGCTGAGTATCCTGGAGGGAGGCTGTTCTAATTGTTTGCTCCAGTGAGAGGAGCAGGAATGGAGGCATGGGCAGGATTCCTAGCACACAACATTCTTTCAGGAGAACACTAAAGTGTCATAGAAATCATTTTTGCCCATCTCTGACACTCTTTCTTGGAATAATTTTTGTGCCTTGGCTTTTTGTACTTGTTGCTGATTTGTGCTTCAGTAAGACCTCTGCTTGGGAGAAAAGGAGACGTTCCTTCTTAGAAATCACCTGACTGATGACCCGGTCAAGTTGACTCAGTTTCTCCTTGTTGTAGGCTGTGTGTGTGTGGTGTGTATGTGTTGGAGGTAGAAAACAGCTTGTTTTCTGTTTGAGATCAGGAAGATGTACTGTCAGGTAACCTGGCATTAAAATATTGCTGTTTTTTTTTTTTACCCCGTAAATGTGTTAAACTTAATTTTTGATAGATGGTTGGTTGGTTGATTTTTGTGGAAAAAAAAATCTTCTGGCTAAGAATTTTCTTATTAATCTGGATTTACTGAGAAACATTTAATTGACATAAATAGATATCAGATTTTGTATGGCATTTATTCACTGTGGAGTATAAGAATATTAAAGTTTTTTGAATTCCTTTGTTGACTGAGTTGTATTTTATAGGTTTTTTTCGGTTATTGTTATTTAGGAGAAAGACTTGATAACATGATCTATTTTAGCCATTCTCAAGTGAGATTTAGTAAGCATCTGATAAGTTTTCTCATCCCTCTGTGGCTTAAAACTCTAAAACTGGAGGATATTTTATGCAAACTTTATAACTCCCCCCTTTTTAAAAAAATTTTTTTAGATGTTGATAGACCTTTATTTTATTCATTTGTTTATATGTGGTGCTGAGAATCAAACCCAGTGCCTCACACATGCTAGGCAAGTGCTCTACCATCGAGCCACAATCCCAGCCCCCCCCCCTTTTAGGTACTAAAAAAATTGACTCCTGAGGCATTTTACCACTGAGCAACATGCCCAGCCCTCTTAATTTTTTTATTTCGAGACAGGGTGTCTCTAAGTTACTAAGGCTGGCCTCGAACTTATGATCCTCCTGCATGGCCTCCCAAATAGCTAGGATTCACAGGAGTATACTACTGTACCTGGTACTCCCCACATTTTATAGATAAAAATGCCTTTGTTCATTTCCTTTGGGATAGGAGGGATTAATTTGGGGATGATATTATCACTCAGACTTAATATCAGAGAATAAGGAGTAACTGAACATACTTTGTCTGCCTAAAAATAGTTTCTATACATCATTACTTAAAAAATAACACCTACTTAGGTTCATGTTAAAACTGCAAATATAATTGAAGTCATGGTAATGTGTAATACTGAAATAAATTTGGAGATGAAAAATATGTGACTAGCCTTTGCTTGTAGTTGCTAAGCATTGCTCTATGGGAGGCAATTTTGGGGGGAGGGGGACCAAGATTTGAACCCAGGGACACTCAGCTACTGAGCCACATCCCTAGTATTTTTTTTTTTTAATATTTTATTTTGAGACAGGGTCTCACTAACTTGTTTAGGGCCTCACCAAATTGCTGAGACTGGCCTTGAACTTGCCATCCACCTGCCTCAGGTTCCTGAATGGCCATGATTACAGGTGTAAATCTAGCTGGGAGGCACTGTTCACAATTGAGGAAACACGATCCATACCTGGGGTTGTTCATAGGTCGGGGGAGCTATAGACAGATCTTACTACTGGTCAGGTTTGGATATGCTGAAGTACTGGAAGTGACTGGTAGTGAATTCTGATTGTGTAGTGTTCCCACCACCAATGCCGGGGATTGAACCTAGGGCCTTACATGTATGTTAGGCAAGGGCTTTATCTCTGAGCCACATCCCTGGCCCTCGATTGCAGACGTGGAAATGCCTTAACAGGAGTAGAGGGTATTTGAATTAGTTGGGTGGGATTTGTGCAGGGAAAAGTGGGGATAGACTGTGCAGTGCGGAAGTGTGTGGGAATCCATGGTATTAAAGAATGTGGGTTCAGTGTGGCTGGAATGTGGGTGTAAGAAGCCAAACACAGGACATGAGGCTGCTCGGTGAAATGGGTGGAAAGGAGGCATATGAAAATATTTCAGATCCATTCAGGTCTCCTGAAAGCAGGGTCCAAACTGTTTATTTTGAGTTGATGGACTTTATCTAACCCCTGCTTTGGTGATAAATGCTTTTTCTGTCTGTTGGAATCCAACAATGAAAACATTCTTAATTGTACCCAGGGGTGCTCTACCACTGAGCTACATCCCCATTTTTATTTTTTATTTTGAGACAAGATCTCACTCAGTTGCTGGGGCTAGTCTTGAATTTGCAATCCTCCTGCCTCAGCCTCCTGAGTTACTGAGATCACAAAGGTGTGTGCTCCTCGCCTGGCTTAATTGGGAGTAGTTTGATAATTGATGTAAACAGTGCTAGTAAGCTCCTGCTTGTCTTTTTCACAAGCAGGTTTTTCTGCTCACGTCAGTGGAGAAAAATATTTCACCAGGGCTGATTATGTGCACTGACCTCAGTTTTTCTCTCCATGAGCAGAATGGCTAGGGTGGCTGCCGGGGTCCCTCTCCTACTGGAAACACGAGGCCTAGTGTGTTGGTGAGAGGAAATAGGTTTCCTCACTTTTGTGCTTCTTAGGTGCTTTGTAAGGTCTTCTGAAGAAAGCTTAGGCACTTTGTAGGTTAGTTATGAAAATTCTTTTTATAGATTTTATTTTCCATATGAACATTTGCATCGTGCGGCAGAAATTGGAAAACATCCACTTTGGTCCTATGGCTTACTATTCATTTCTTCCTGAAAAATGTAGTCAATTAGTAATCAAAATTTGTTCAATTAGGCGAGAATTTTTTTTTTTTTTCTTAGCAGATTTCTTTTCCACTTTCTCAAGTATTGGGATCATTCTGGATTTACCATGGCATTATGGTTGGTCACAAGATAAAATTTCCTGTTAAAGACCTGAAGGGTAGTTCATGAAGGATGTAGGTTGTACTGACAATGTGAGTTGCTTTTCCTGGGCTAGGGCAGAAAATTACTGCTTCACTTTTTGTTTTTTTGCAGTGCTAGGGGATTGAATCCGGGACCTCACACATGCTAGGCAATGGCTTTACCAATGAACTACTTTTCCAGCCCTGCCTCACTGTGTTTTTGGTACCAGGAATTGAACTCAGGGGCACTTAACCACTGAACCACATCCCCAGCCCTTTTTTACATTTTATTTAGAGATAGGGTCTCACGAAGTTGCTAGGGCCCCACTAAGTGGCTGAGCCTGGCTTTGAACTCTTGATCCTCCTGCCTCATCTTCCCAAGCCACTGGGATTATAGGCGTGTGCCACTACAACAGGTCAACTTCATGATTAATTAGAATATTCTGCAAGAGTGTTTAGAGCACTCATGGAATAGTCTTGTATTTTAATCATTCACTTTCTTATTTATAAGATAGTGGGCCTAGAGTGATGGGAATCTAGTTTCTATCGAGTACCCCCCCCCCTTTTTTTTTTTTTTTTTTCTTTGTGGTGGACCCAGGGCCGTGTGCTTTTGAGGGAGGCGCTGGACCAACTGAGCTATATCCCAAACCCTTCAAGGACCTTTTATGTGACAGGTGCCTTAGGTGCATTTTCTCTTTTAACCTTACTTCTGAGTGAGACACAGAAGGGACCGATCAGGCCTGAGGACTTATGTCAAATTAAGAGGCAGGGCTTCGATTTGGACCCAGGTCAGGCAGATTCAGAGTTGTTACCACTAGAACATATAGATTAATGTGATATTAGTACATCTCTTTGAAATCTTCAGAGAAAAGATACAATGTTTTCCAAAAGAAATTTGACTAATTTTGATCGCTAACTTCGGGTTCAAATATCTTCCCACAAAAACAGGTGGGAAAACAGTGACCAAGTATGTAAGGCCCTTAATACAAATTTTCTTATCAATGTTATACTTAGAAATAAAATGTGGTGTAAGACTAAGAATATGGCAGGTAGATAATAGGTGGAAAAATACTGTTTATTATTAGTAAAATTATTATTATCGTTAAACAATAAAAATTCTCTTGTCAATGCACCTAATGTGGTTATAACAAGGTTCTTTTAAAATTAAGATTGCAATAATAACATCCTCCTAGCGGTGTGATTTAAATTCAGACATAGTGCTAAGTTTTGAAACTTTTCAGAATGTTCAAATGGCCTTCATTTCGTTTTTGTGAAATCCTTAAACAAACATTCCTTAATAGGCAAGTGCCCATTTTTCCCCCCAGAATTTTATAGTGCAAAACACTCTTTTCTAAATGAATAAAAAAAGAGTTAAAAAATCATTAATCTCTGACAAGGGTCTGAGAGAGTTGCGGTTAGGTATTATTATTGCCTCATTTATAAACCAGGATCCCGAGTGACTCCATAAGGTCACAAAACAAGCCCGTGTTGAAGCCGGGACTGGAACGGACGTCTCCTGCCTCCCAGTCCCGGTCCAGGGCTGTTACCCCTCCCAGGGAGTTGACCAGTCATCACAGTTATTAATATCCCACTTGCCACATGCTACAAGTCATGAACATAAATATTTTGTTGGCATTTTATCTTCATGCTCCCCATGTGCCAGGCTCTCTTTCCCTCTCCATTCACAGCCCCTTCTAATAACTCACATTCCTGTTTGAACACATTGGTCTTCACATGAAAGTCACACGTCACCCCAGCAAGGAACGTTTCAGCATGCACAGCTGGCACTCTTTCATTTTGATCTCAAGGCTCTTTTTTGGACTTCCCTCGTGTGTGTGTATGTGTGTGTGTGTGTGTGTGTGTGTGTGCCTGTAAAGACGGGAATGGTAAGAAGTAGTAAGAAAATATAGTGTACCATGTTACTGTCTAATGGCTTGCTACATATGTTAGGAAACAGTGAAATTATTGCTCTTTAGTTTGTAATATATATATGCTCCCCAGATGTAACAGAGCTGTGGTTTATTTAATAAGTGACTCATTATTACACTCTGGAAGTCAGAATACTAGGTAAGGAGTAAGTGTAGGCGGAAGTTATTTGCCTTTTCATTTGGCCTCGTCTTTGATATACTTTTCCTTGCAAATTACAGATTTCTTTTTTTTGTAGTTTTTTCCTGACTCTGTAAAAATATACAAAATTGTCACAAAACATGAAATAACGTTACGGGAAAACATGACCAAATTTAAGAAATCTGGCTTAGGATGCTCTGAAATGTTATTGCTAAATGAATCTTCGAAGAAAATGAATTCCCTTACTGGAACAAAGTAATTTATTATGCCTTTCATGGGTGTCTGCCAAAAGAGTTACTAGCAATATGAAGATCTAATGGATATGAATTAAATACGATCTGGTGGCTTTCTTCACATTTAGAGCTACCTGTTAATTTTCTCTGAAATGTCGATAATTTCGAAAGGCACCTCCAAAGGCAGATATTGTCAATAGACAACGCGGTAGTTCAGCTACTTATCATATTGGGCTTTATAGAAGTCCAGTACTCAGAATTCTTGAGAACAGGCACCAAAAGTTTATTTGTTAACCTCAGATTTTAAGAGCCATTTGAGCAGATAAACAGCAAGGCATTGACATCCATGCCCTGTTGGGAGTAAACAGAACCAGAGGTGAGCGACTGCTGAGGTTTCACTGATCATGAATGGCTTGGTGGTGTGCTGTCTGCTTGGGTTGTTGGCATGGCAGGGTTTTACCAGAACTGAGGCACATACTCCAGAATCTTATTCTCCTTTTATTAAACACAAAGACTTTACTTTAAAGTTCTCATTAAATTTAGTTGCTTGATTTGCAGTGAGGCCTGTCTGTGGTCTGAAGTTCATTCTGGGGGTTTGTGGATTTAGCAGCTGAAATGAAACAGATTCAGGCAACCAGGAGTTAGCGCCAGCTCTATCCGTGTCATGATAGCGAACTGCCAAGGTTTTGTGAAGCCTTAAGGGGAGATTTAGAGATGGAGAGTTACTGTGTTAAGAAGGAACCATATTTTAAAGCTCTCTGTTTCTTAGATGGCAGCAGTTCTTCATTCCTTCTGATACTTGGTACCTTCCCACTGCTTTCTGTGGGGAAGTACGTTGTGAGTGCTACTTGTTCCTTGGACCATGGTGTGTTTTCTGTCATTGTGGTGGAAAGATGGAAGGACGCATCCGATCTCCCGAAAAGCCAGCTTTGTTACAAAAGTTAAGATCGTGATTCACCAGGTTTCCTCAGGATTCTTGACCACTTCATTGGAGGACTAAAATAGAGTACTCCATTCTGGTCATTTCAGAAGATAAGCCTTTTCTTTAGTGCACCCATTGACTTGAGTCATGGGACAAACCCTCTCTCTGGCCATCTATATTTGCACATCAGTATTTTGCTGATAATTGCAGCACACTGGTAAACTTGGAGTGCCGCCTTCACCCCTCATGCTTGCTGTTTTTTTTTTTTTTTTTTTTTTTTGGTACTGGGGATTGAACCCAGGGGTGCTTAACCACTGGATCTATTTTCCCCTCATCCAAACTGAAATGAACCTCATTTTTGTAGTGGAAGTGAAGATTTCCATGAAAATGTTCCTCCTTTGCTGGAATTCATATGTCATTTTTATTTTGAGGATGGCAGCTATAAAGCGCAGCAGGAATCTAACATCTCCAGCCCTTTTTAATTTTTATTTATTTTTTGGTACCAGGGACTGGACTCAGAAGCACTCAACCACTGAGCCACATCCCCAGACCTATTTTGTATTTTATTTAGAGACAGGGTCTCATTGAGTTGCTTAGCACTTCACCATTGCTGAGGCTGGCTTTGAACTCGTGATCCTCCTGCCTCAGCCTTCTGAGCTGCTGGGATTACAGGCGTGCGTCACTGTGCCTGGCTTCCCCAGACCTTTTTAAAAATATGTAGTCAGGGTCTCACTGAGTTGCTTAGGGCCTCTCTAAGTTGCTGAGCCTGGCTTGGAACTTGTGATCCTCCTATCTCAGCCTCCCAAGCCACTGGGATTATAGGTGTGCAACATTGTGGCTGGCCATGCTTGCTGTTTGAGTGTGCATACGTGCATAAAACACTCTGTGGGCAAAGCTCCTTGGAAAGGGGCACCATCCATCCTGTGGTGTGGATATAACGTGGCCTGGGGTAGAGGGGCAGCCAGAGAAATCCCCAGTAAGGAATCTGCTAAATTACACAAACACAATGCAACTGTTCTGCTGAAAACTGAGTTAGGTCATCAGCTGAAGGTGACAGAATCTTTTGCTTGAGAAGGTGCTCAAGTTCTCTTGCTTTATTAAAATGTAATATATTAAAACGTAACTGAGGATTTTGTTGTGATTCAAGATTTTCACATGTCCTTGTGGAGACAGGGTCCATGTTCCTGTATCTCTCGCGTGTCCTCTTCTAAACTATTATCTGGTCACTTCTGTGTCTGGACCTGTTTTCCCCCCATGTAACCTGAAATGAGCTGCATCTTTTGTAGTGGAAGTGAAGATTTCCATGAAAGTGTTGTCGCTTTGCTGGAATTCATAGGAAGCTTTTATTTTGCGGAAGGCTGCTATAAAGCGCAGCAGGAGTCTAACCTAGAGGTTACAAAAGCAGAGGAGCAGAGGACCTTTGTTTGACAGTCAGGGACGACCAACTTCCCCTCTCCCAAGAAAGAGCTGTGGGGCTGGGGGTGTAGCTCAGTGGAACAGTGCTTTGCCCAGCAAGTACAAGGCCCTGGGCTTCACCCCCAGCACTAGGAAGGAAAAAGGGAAAGAGCTAGAACCCCAAACCCACTTAGATACATGTAAGGCGGACCAATTAGGGGCCATAGTAGCAGACAGCCTGCTGGGAGCTCTGGAGGCAGGTGATCTCCATCCAGGGTTAGCTCTGGGGATGACCATACACTCACTTGCCCAAAGCCAGAGAACCCACTTTATCCTTCTGGAAAGGATGCACCCATAAAAAAGAAAAGAGGGCCTACAGGTTCCATTTTCTCTGATGTGTTTTCTTTCCAATGCTGTCTCTGTGGATCCCCATCAAGGCTGACTCGAGTCTACCCTTCAGGGAGATCTGAAGTCAAGGAAAAGAAAGGGAATGATATTGCTGGGTAGCCTGCTACAAGCCAGCAACTTTTGCTGGACATTTGACAAAATATGTATCAAATCAGAAGTCTGCTTTTCAGAGACATGTCCAAAATCAGTCAAAGCTTATTCTCATAGGAGGCAAATCTGGGTGATCTACAGATAACTGTGCCTGCTTCACAGGCTAGTGCATATTTTCCCAATCGACAGCAGCCCAAGTTCTCCCTGGAGTCATTTCTTCCTTTGGGAGGGAGTTTTCCAGCCCAGTGGCGCTGCCTGGCTCCCACCTACCCGGCCTGCGTGCAGTGCTAAGCCCAGGCTGGGTCTGGTGCTGATAACACATTCTTTCAACAGGAAGTGCCTCCATTTTCAGTTGTCTGTGGGAGGGTGGAGGGCAGATAAGCTGTGAATGGAAACACAGAACAGATTTCTGCTCCACCCTCATATTGCACTTTGATCGGGGAGGGAGCAGGGACCTCTGCCCAGCAGAGCTGCCTGCCCAGCCACGGGAGGAAGGACGGTTCAGTTGCTGGGCATTCCGGAGAGCTCTTCTCTACTTTTGTTCAGGAACGTTTGTTTAGGTTGGATTAGGTTTGTGAAGTGTCTGCTTTCGCTATGTTGAGATGTCTGTGATCTGAAGTCCTTTGAAGGGTTTAATTAGATGTGGGAAAACACTGACCAACTGAGATTCATACTTTCTTTTTTACTGTGTGTGTGTGTGTGTGTGTGTGTGTGTGTGTACTGGCTCCAGGACATGGCGAACCGGGTTTCTTCAGGAGAGTGGCTGCAGTTAGGTAGACCAGTTCTGACCCCATGTTCCTCTGCTGCATGGAGGTAGTTTTCAGTGTTTTGACTTGGGTGCTATGTGCATGCTGAGCCAATTCCCAGCCTATGCCAGGAGGTATGGAGATGATTTCAGGGTTCCTGGGGCAGCTTCTGGTCACCACTTCCTCTGTTAGTGCCCTCACTCTGATTCCTCCCTGCCCAGTCTGGCTTGACCCTTAAGTGCTTGTGCATATTTCTGGTCCTGATATTATCTCATCTTCCCTGAAGTTAGATTGTGTTAGCTGTGTGTGGTGGCACATGCCTATCATCCCAGCAAGTCAGGAGGCTGAGGCAGGAGGATTGCAAGTTTGAGGCCAGCTTCAGCAAGTTAGCAAAGCCTGAGGCAATTAAGTGAGACCCTGTCTCAGAATAAAGAAAACAAAAAGGACTGGGGATATGGCTCAGTGGTTAAGTGTGCATGGGTTACAGTTCCTGGTACAAAACAAAACTCTCCAAGATAAGGTATGTATGGCCAGTAGACTGGGCCCTCCAGTTGTCCCGTCTCCTGCTGCTCATGGATTCCCTTTAATGCTTGTACATGGGACAAAGAATTCACGTCCTGCTGTTTTTCCATCTTGCTTCATGATCTTAATATTTTAATAATTGCATGACATTAGATTGTGTCCATTAGATTATGCTCCCAGAAGTAGTCCTGCAGTGGATGGTTTTCTCTGGAGTCTTTCCTTTCTTTTGAATGATTTCTTTATAATGCATTTCCATAAGTGAAATGACAGGGTTAAGCAGTGTTTAAACTTCTCGATGGCCCTGGGCACTACTGCTAACTGCCACCCTCTGTAAGGCTTGTACCAGACTCTATAACCCCACCAGCTATGGACAAGGGGACTGGGATAATCACCTTATCTTGGCCATCTGTAGTATTGTAAAAATTTTTTGTTGGGATATTTCACGTTTAAATGTTATTGTGTCCTCGTTTTAAGGTTATCAAGCCATGGACACAAATTTTTGTTCCATTTTTTTTTCTTCAGTGCTGGGCATCTTACCCAGGGCTTTGAGCATGCTAGGAAAAGCTCTCTTCCACTGATCTACAGCCCCAGAGATCACTCATAATTTGGGGTTTGCAAGCCCATGACTGTATGACTCTGGGTCTGCCATATAGCTTAACTTTTAATCTGAAGAAGGAAAAGAGTAGTTATTTCAACAGGTAGCTTTTGGGATAGTTGCTCAGATGGAAGAGTAACATTCCATGTTAGTAAGGGCTTTCCATGCAGGTATTTAGCTAATTCTTACAACTACCTTATAATATAGGTGCCTCTTGTTCCATTTTATGAGTGAGGACACTGAGGCCCAGAATGCTTGATGGGGGTCCTGCTCGTTTACCTCTCCCAACCGATCACTTTCCATGCCCATACTGAACCCTTCCGTTTCAGTTGGCTTCTGAACAGACCACGTGCCTGCCATCCCACATCCTGCATGCCCTCTTATTGGAACAAATGGTTCAACATGATAGTGCATCATGCAGATGATGTCATAAACATGACCTCCGTTAATATTTGCAATCATACCTGTGGCAGGTAATGTGAGGATCTGCATCTAGAGGAGGAGGCTACAGGAGGTGACTGCACTCAGAAGGTGACCCATCCAGGGACTTTGGAGTCTAAGCTCATTGCTACTGAGCAGGCTGCCTTGGCCCATTGCTGAGGGAGCCTCTGCAGTTCCTTTCCTCACTCTTGGGCTACTACCTCCCTGTCTCAGCAACTCACTGGCCACTGAGTGGTCTTGCTGACTAGTGTGTAAGTGTCCTGGCTCTCCATGTAGCTGGGAGCTCCTAGTCCAAGTGCTGGGCTCTCAGTGAGGGCCTGCTAACATAACCTTGTTCCTGGTTGCTGACTGTGGTGGTGAAGACAGCCCAGCCCTCTACTGTCTTAGCACTTCCTGGCTGTTTCAGGTGGGCTGCTTCCAAAATAGCACTTGCAGTGGTGAAGTCATTTAGTCAGAAGCCTGCAGATAGATGTGCCTTTTAGGGGACAGGTAGATCTGTGCAAAGCTGGGTGTGACATCACTCATTATAAGGGCATTTGCTTTCTTCTAATTCACAGTTCTTTTTTTTTAAGTGGTGCTAACCCAGGGCAAATGTTCCCTGGCTAAGCTGTATCCAGAGCTCGCTCATTCTTCCCTCCCTTCCTTCCTCCCTTCCTTCCTCCCTTCCTTCCTTCCTTCCTTCCTTCCTTCCTTCCTTCCTTCCTTCCTTCCTTCCTTCCTTCCTTCCTTTCTCTTTCTCTTTCCCCTCCCTCCTTTCTCTCTTTCTTTCTCTCTTTCTTTTCTTTTTCCTTCCTTCCTTCCTTCCTTCCTTCCTTCCTTCCTTCCTTCCTTCCTTCCTTCCTTCCTTCCTTTCTTTCTTTCTTTCTTTCTTTCTTTCTTTCTTTCTTTCTTTCTTTCTTTCT
>JAJEJO010003175.1:126278-154420 GCA_020662805.1 Glaucomys volans | reverse complement strand
TCTTTCTTTCTTTCTTTCTTTCTTTCTTTCTTTCTTTCTTTCTTTCTATTTTGAGACAGGGACTTTCTAAATTGCTCAGGATGATCTCAAACTTACTATCCTCCTTCTTCAGCCTCCTGAGTTGCTGGGATTACAGGTGAGCACACTGTGCTTGGCTTGATAACTTCTTTCTAAAACAAACAATTCTTTTGTAATTGAATATCATTCTTTGGTTTATTTCTTTGGGAGTTAAATCTGGTCCTGTGTTGGATTTGCTTATAGCGGGAGACTCTGGAATTAAGAACTAACATTAATCACCATGTTTATAAGTGTAACCAAATCCTGGGTGTTCAGTTTGTGTGACAGAAATTTGCAGTTATTTCAAAGATTTCATGAGAATCTATTTTTTAAATTTTAGACAACTCCAATGACTTTGTGGACATTGCCTTATTTAAACAAAAGTTTGGGTGTGAGGTACCATTGTTGTTAGTTTTCATAGCCCTAGTTTTGCTAGGAAAGGAGAGGATTGGTAGCTGTGGAGGAAGTTTGGGTGGGCACAGAAAAAGTCGGGGGACTAGAACTGTTGGGCTTCTTTCCGAAGGCTGTGCCTCTGGCTTCAGGGGGCGTTGTGAGAGGCATAAAGCCAAACAGATCCTGCTTGGAAAAAGGAGGCCAGTAGGACCGTTTGCTTCCTGGCACAAAGGCTCATTACACATACGTTTGGTTCAGCTCTCATATCTGGTGCCCTGGGTTTTTCTGAAGTGGCTGTAACAATCAGGTAGCCAGATACATCTGTTTGCAGGTTAGATTTTAATTGGATTATGCATGCAAAAATGTAAAAAATCTGAAAAGTGAAAAATATGTGCTGCTTGTCTAATAAACATTCCACAAGGTATGAAATGGAACTCTGAAAGCTTGGAAGAAATTAGGGACTTCTGAGCATTTAGAAGGAAAAATATGTGATTAAAAAGCACATGGTGCACATGGTTATGGCTAGATTTTTGGAAAAGTCTTTCAAATGCAACTGTTTCTCAAACTGTAGTCTAAACAGATTCCAGTTATTTTGGTTTGATTCTACTCGATTATATAATGTTTAATATTTGGCCTTTCTCTATTGGATGGAAGGAATGAATGAAATGGGAAGGGTGAACTTTTGCCTCAAGAAATAATGGCCATACTCTTGACAGATAGAGGATGTCAGCATTTTCTTTACGATGTGGTCTGCTGCAAACATGGCCTGTTCTTGTAAAGACTTAAGGTAAATGAGGTAGATATTAAAATCTGTCTATGCGTGGGTTTATTTTCATGACGTCAGTGCACAAAAATTTCATGTATCAGGGAACGTTGAGCCGCGTAGCTTTCCTCTTTAGATTTTGACATAATCTCCATGTGCGTGTCTGCAGTGCTCTGCATTTTGTCTTTCAGATGATCAGATTGTGTGAGCATCATATAGGCCCTGCAGTGTTTACCTGTGTGGTTTGGTTTGTTTCACTGTCAGAGATCTTTGCGTTTGGCATGTTTATACATAGGATTCCCTCAGTCCCGCTTTTCTTTGTCCAGTTCTGCATCTTATTGAGTGGTAACTGAGTTCTAAAGGGAACAGGGTAATGTTTCTAAGAGCTTAAGTTGCCCGCATCATGTCAATGGCACTGTGGAGCATCGTGACACATGGTGAAAAGCTCCTGCTTGCTGTGGGCAGGGAAGGGCAAGGAACATTTTCTTTCTTTGTCTTGGGATGCTCCTGGGGGCAGCCCTCATCGTGGCTGCCCTGACCTCTCATTTGTTTTCTTTCCCTTTTTTTTGGGTGGGGGGAAGTTGGGATTGAATTCAGGGTACTTAACCACTGAGCCACATCCCTACCCCCTTCAATTTTTTATTTTTGAAACAGGGCCTCGTGAAGTTGCTGAGGCTGGACTGAATCCTCCTGCCTCAGCCTCCCTGGGATTACAGGCATGCACCACTGTGCCCAGCTCATTTGTTTTCCCAAGTGTTGCACTAGCAGGATTGGGCCAGCTGACAAAGTGATGTGTAACCATTTCTCCTTCTCTCTGTCCCCCTGTTCTGCCAGGCGGGTGCCCCAGTGATGTCTGGTGCAGGAGAGGGCACCAACCCTGAGAACAGCGAGCTCAAGTATTCAGGTCAAGACGGGCTCTACATAGGCGTCAGTCTGGCCTCACCAGCTGAAGTCACATCCTCAGTGCGACAGGATTCCTGGTGTGCTCTGGCCCTGGCCTGAGCCCCTGCTCCCAGGAGGCAGGGAGGGTTCCACTGAAGTCTTCGAACCTGCTTCGTCTGATTTTTTTCCAGCAGCCCAGATGGTGGCGATGATGCAGACAGAACATTCCTCTGATGTGTGATTTCTGTGCCTTTGTTTTGAAAGAGGTGAATTTCCCCATGAGGCTTGCTAAAGAAGAGAAGAAGAGGCTCCTGGGGAAGGGCCAGTGCAGCAGGAATGTGGCCTGCTCCGGCTGGCCAGGGACACCTCCAGCCAGCCTACCTTTGGGTCAGCTCCTGCATGGCTTGCAAAAACTGGGACTAGGACCAGGGCCTTGCCTGCTAAAGAAGATGGAGAGAGATTCTTTAAAATAAGGTTTTACGTGTATTGCCCCAAATCATGTGCTTCTTCTGATCGATTTTGGTTATTCCAGAATTTCTTCATACCTGTTCCACATGCAGATTTCACAAGCGTTCATGGAGAAGATCATTGGAGGCCATTTGGTACACATCCTGGAGGCCGAGTGGGTTCCTGGATCTCTTGTCAAAATATTACTCAGTTTGCAAGACTGCATAGTAACTCTAATGTACACTGTGACTGACATTTCTCAAAGTTCATCTTGTGTGACTGATCTGAGGTCAGTCAGAATTTGTAAACAGGGTAGCAAACAAGATATTTTTCTTCCATGTATACAATAATTTTTTTAAAAAGTGCAATTTGCGTTGCAGCAATCAGTGTTAAATCATTTGCATAAGATTTAACAGCATTTTTATAATGAATGTAAACATTTTAACTTAATGGTACTTAAAATAATTTAAAAGAAAAATGTTAACTTAGACATTCTTATGCTTCTTTTACATCTACATCCCATTTCTATATTCCCAATTGTTTAAGAAAACTATTTCAAGAACAAATCTTCTCTCAGGAAAATTGCCTTTCTCCATTTGTTAAGAATTTTTATACAAGAACACCAATATATGCCCTCTCTTTTACTGTGGAATATGTGCTGGAAAAATTGCAACAAAACTTTACTACCTAACGAATAGCATTTGTAAATATTCTAGGCATCTGTAAACACTCTGAAGTCTGTATAGTGTGACTAACCCACAGGTTGGTTTACATTAATTTTTTTAAAATGGGATGTCATATGGAAAACTATTTCACCAGAGTTTTAAAAATAAAAAGGGTATTGTTTTGTCTTCTGTTAGTGAGTACCTTCCCTTTAACTTCATTTTGATGCTGCACATGGTTGGTTGTAGATCTTCGTGTAAAACAAAGGCACATGGTGTTTGCAAACCGTCTTATAGCCTTCTTTTCAAAAATTGTCCCTTGGGAGCTATTGTGTACCTTGGTTTACTTGAAGTTGGCACGTGGATTTAGTTGTCACTTTCCAATTGCATTGGGAACAATTTTTATAGGTGAAAAGAACCCAGTATTGAATGACATTGTCTGAGAAGATAAGCATTTTGTTTAGGATCAATGCTTGAAAAACATATTCCCAAGTCCAGGACTTCTTTCCTTATGAATGAAAATATGCACAGTGGCCCAAGAACAGAATGGGTTCCTTTCTGGTTCCTCCGTTTTGTAGATAGCCATGAAGTCTCAAAACTCCTCTAAGCTCACAGATACTTAAATGATCTGAACAACCTCTTTGGTTTTTCATTGTTGGGTGGATTTCATGAAATCCGGAGTCTGTTCCATAATATGAAATGGTGGTATTTAATACAATTTGGACTTTTTTTTCCCCATGTTTTTAATTACAGCCGCTCTGTGGGGTTCAGTCTGAATCTTTAAGAGAAGGGAATCGTCCTTAGTGGTAGGTGCCTCTCTGTGTTAGGAAATGGTTGGTGGTGCTGGTTGCCAGACTTGGTCTGGTGTTGTGTGCTTGTGTGTGGATCTGGGAATTTCACAGAAGCCCACAAGCACCCTGCTCTAACCCCAAGGACTAGAACAGTGGTTCATAGTCCTGAGAATGGAATCAGACCTAGCCTTCAAATCTCTGCATGGCAAAGACCCAGCCCCGTGAACTTGGGCCAGTTATCTAGCTTTTTCTTAATTTTTCTTTGCAACTTTGCAAAATAAAGTGAATGGAGTATAATTCATAGGTTCACCTGAGATAATCCACATAAAATGTGCAGTGCAGTGCCTGGTACATAATAAGCATTAAGCGTTAACTTGACTTTGAAAGGCAGTGGTGAGAGCTCTTACAACACCGTGCTTTGAATACCCTCTTACTCCCTGTAGAGTATCAGAAGTTTATGGTCTCTAAGAGTCTGATGTCCCTTAGGGCACCTGCACTTCTTGAATAAGGCTGAAGAGAGAGAAATGAAGGATTCCCTCAACCCAGGGGGTTGGTGGAGTTGGAGGGAAGATGCATGAGAGTCCAGTCTGCCTGGGGCTGATGGTTTTATAGAACAGGGCTGCTCTGACAGCAGAAGAAAATCATTACCCTCATGAACGCATTCTTTTTTACTTTTCTCTTACGGTTCTTATTACTTTGAGTGCTTTCTGGTGGGTTGGGAGTTGTTCAAGTTAATATGCTTTGATAAAATTAATATGCTTTGACTGAAAAATGAATTTTTCTTATTGTGGCTCTCAAATGATCCTTTTTTGGGGGAGGGGTCTCAAATGTTGATCTTTCCGATCCTAAGATGTCATTAAATTGTTGAAGTCCCCCTCCCTTCTTTTAGAATACAAAGTGGAAAGAAATCTAGTTATCAGGAAAGAAATTACACAAGAAAATGGGAAGGGACTTTTGTTGCCTGTCCTCATACAACAAACTCCCCTACTCTGGGTCTTTTCTGTGTTACCAGTGGTTGCATAAAGCAGAAACTCCGTAACTGCTTCCAAATACGCCATCTCCACACCCTTCCCTTAAAACCTGTCATACAGAAACAAAACCAGTGATCTCTCATGAGTGCTCCTTAGCTTAAAAGATCCTTTAGACCCATTAGCGTGGGTTACAGAATTTATGTCCTCTGTCACCCCTGGTCGATGTCAGGTCATCTTATATAAGTGAAGGCTCTGTCTGGAGTCCCCCTCTTCAGGGTCACTTACCATTGCTTCCTGGTTTCGATGGGAGGGTCAGGAAAGCAAAGGGAGACATTCATTTCCCCCCACAAATAAATTAACTTCTTGCTCATGGGAAATGTTTTCCCAGGGCCTTGGAAATTTGGTGTAATTTCAGATCATAGATAAATCAGAGGCTGGGAGGGCCACTCAGGAGTGGCTCTGCTAGATTCTAGTTTTGGGCAGTGCAGTGGCTTTGGTGTGTTAAGTTCCACGGGCCTGCATTGTCCATGGGTTCTTGTATCCCAGTGACTGAGAAGAAAATGCAAGGAGTTGAGTGAGGGCAGGGAGAGGCAGAGAGAAGACTTATTCACAATCAGGCAGCTCTGGCTAATTTTTGTTTCTGGATTGAAATAATGAATGAGTCTGGCAATACTAGTTATCTCCTGTTGCTTGAAGGCTCTAGTTAGTAGTCAGTTAGGAATTTGATTTTTTTTTTTTTTTTTGATACTGGTGATTGAAACCAGGGACCTGTGAGCAATATCTCCAGTCCTTTTTTTTAGTTTTTATTTTGAGACAGGGTCTTGCTAAGTTGTTGAGACTGGTCTCAAACTTTTGATCCTTCTGCTTCAGCCTCCCTAGTTGCTAAGATCACAGGAGTGTGCCACCATGTCCAGCAGAGTTTGATTATTTTAAGTGGGAAACAAATACAGAATAATTTGCTAGACAAAGTCTTTCTAAATAGGGTCTGTGGGTCCAAATCTGGTACCTATGGCTCTGGCTACCTGAGACCTTGTCCTGGATTCTGTGTGGCTGAACATTCAGCAACTGGACTCTGAGCAGGCTGCTTTGACTGTGACCTCTGAGTGGGGTGATGAGGTGCAAGAAGCTGATGGACATAGTAGGACACACAGAAGAGAGGAAGTATGGTGTTTTGGTTAGTTCAGCTACAAGGTATAGGTAGGCTGAAGGCCTTAGCAAGTTCATAGGGACCTAGTATAAGTCATTTCTAGTCATTCCAAACATCTGAAAGGACAGTGGGCATGTTGCAGGTGCGGGTTGAACCTCTTTTGACACTCCCATCCAAGCGAGCATCCATGCTTCCCCAAGTGTCCTACAGCTTCTTCCACATCTGCAGGGGCCAGATGACCGCTGGTACTATGCTGTTCTCCACAGCTGTAATGGGGAAGTGACAGTTTCATAGCTGATGTTGGCTCTTTTTAGTTAAAGAGAGATTTATTTGGCTTGGTGGCTTGCTTTTTTTCTTTTTCTTTTCTTTTCTTTTTTTTTTTTTTTTTTGCACTGGTGAATGAAACCAGGGTTCCTTTACCTACTGAGCTGCCACATCTCCACAGTCCTTTTTATTTTGAGACAGGTGTCTTGCGAAGTTGCTGAGGCAACTCGACTTGAAATCCTCCTGCCTCATCCTCCCGAGTTGCTGGGATTGTAGGTGTTTTTTTTTTTTTTTTTAAAGATTAACCATTTTGAAAATGGTTAAACTACAGCAATTAAAGATGAAATAATGTTTGCTTAGTAGGCGTGCTTACATTTCAGTTATCAGTGGTCCCCTCTGTTAAGATAATTACCTAGATATCTAGCAACTTTAGGACAAAGTGTCTCCTCTCTGAACTGCCAGACATCCAGCAGGGTGGTCTCACAGGTTCCTTCCATCTTCCTTTGCATCCCACAGTTCAAGGGCAGATTCTGTGTGTAGTGAGTGTGGGTTTGAGATGTGGTCCGGGTTCCCTGAGTTTGAGGTGCCTCAGGAGTAAGGGGGAATTGGAGTTTTCTAACTCTCTTCTTGCTGCCTCGCCCCCTCATGGAATGGTCTGTGGAGGCCAAGGCCACAGAGGATGAGTCCTGGTCATATTCACGAACACAGGGGATGGTTAGAAGTGCCACTGTCCTCTAACACCCAGCCTGTTTGGTCTGAGGCTCCTGATATAAAACATACAGCAATACAAACCCAGACCGGAAAATGGAAAAGTCTGGTAGCGCCACAGTCCGCAGAACAAGGAAAAAACAGCTTTGCTTTGCTTGGCCCGTTGCTTCAATATCTTGTAGTGGGTTTTTATTTCTTGGAAACACCAGCTTTTCGTTGTTTGCTTTCTGTGCCTTCTCTTTAGCTATTCCAGAGTTTTCCTCTCTGTCTCTCCACTGGCTTCTGTGGACTTTACCCATATTTTTGTGAATTCTTGTCCTTTAACACTCCAAGATGGAGATAATAATGGTAAATATTTAGATAGCACTTTTGATGTGCCAGTTTCTATACAAGGGACTCCACCCCTTCCATTTTTTTTTTGTATGTGAATTCTATTTCTTTAATGCTCCAAAGGCTGGTCTGAGATAATAGTAGCAAATATTGATATAGTACTTCCTATGTACTGGTTTCCATACAAAGTATTTCACATGTACCAACTTATCTATGCTGAGCAAAGAAGGCGACACTCTCCCCATTTTACAGATGTGTCTACTGAGCACAGCAAAGTTAAGTAACTTGTCCAAGTTTCTACTGTGGCGGAGCTGGGATTGGAGCCCTGAAGTCTGTCTCCTGAGCTGTTCTTAATCACTACAGCATATTGTCTTTTCATCTTTATTGAAAGATGACAAAATGGAAGAACACAGGAAGGCCAGCACTGCTTGGGATTTGAGGCTGCGCCTTCTCTCTCCTAACATCTCAGAAATGCACAGTTGAGATTTGTTAACATAGGTGTGTCTAGATTGAAGCAAATTAGGGCATATGTGCATTTATATATGTTTAACTATATGTTTAACTCTTGTTTTGTTGTTTTTTGTTTGTTTGTTTTTGAGACAAGGTTTTGTTATGTTGCCCAGGCTGGCCTCAAATTCCTGGGCTCAGGCAATCGCCCTGCCTCTCCTGAGTAGCTGGGACTGTAGATGTGCCTTCCCACGCCTAGTGTGGATATTTGCTTTCTAAGTGCCTGGTTGTTAGCTGGATAGGCGCGAGTTTGGAGTTTTCCCTCTAGCTCTGGAGCAATTAATTTTCTTCTCTTTTTCATGTGACTTCAGTTAAGGCTTGTGATGTTTTTATCTAGCTTGAAAAATTAGGGGAGAGCATTTGCAAAATATAGAAATCTGGAGGAATTATTAATAGTGGTTAAAACAGAGCACCAGAGAGCACGAGGAATACCTCATTGTGGTGTAAAATCTTTCTGTGCTCAGCTGTGCCAAAGAATTCTTTTTTTTTTTTTTTTTTTTTTCTTCAGGAAAACTTGCGTAAGATTTGGCAGTGGTGTCTTGGGCTTTATCTTCTTTGGTGAGTGTTCATTACTGCTTACATCATTGTTGCTATTATTACTTTGATAAGTGTGCATTACCAGTGATGCTCTGGGCCAGAAGTTCACCAACTCGTGTGCACGAGAATCACACACAGTGCTTATTAAAATTGCACAGTCCTTCAGTCCTTCCCTGGAAAATCTGGTTTTGTAGGCCCTGAGTCATACTGATGAAACTGCACATTTTGGCCTTCACATTCATCGATTTTCTTGGCTGGTACAAAATTCAAAAGTTAAGAACTAGAATGCATTGGAAAATAATCGTCTCTTCTGCCCCTGTTCTCCAGGCATTCAGTTCCTCTCCTAGATGTAACCTCTAGGAGAGGTTAACCCTGTGTAATTCTTGCACAGATTATAGCTGTTAACTGGCAGTGCACACATAAGCGTACAAAGGTATCCATATTTCGCTTTATTTTTACATGTGTGATAGCATGCTATAAACATTGCTTGCATTTGCTTTTCTTTCTCTCAGTACACCTGTATTCATTACTTAAATCACTGTCTTGGACAGCTGCAATTAATAGGCAGTGTCTGTGTTATTTTGCACATATGCAAATGTACCTAGCAAATGAATTTTTAGAAGTGGCATTCATTACTGGGTCAGGGGGATCTCCTTTCTATTTGGGTAGCTATTGCTAAATGGCTCTACAGAGGTTGTCTCATTTGCACTCCCACTGGCGATGTGACACTGTGTTCTCTTAGTCAGTGAATCTGTTATCAAACAGATCTTTGTCAATCTTGTGTCTCTGATTTTTGTTTTGCATTTATCTTATTGTGATTGAGATCGAGCAACTTTTCTTGTGATTAAGAGCCGTGGGTAGTTCCTGTTTCTTTTTTTGTGAATTCTTTGCCTGTTTCTGATTATATCTTCTGCCCGTTTTTTTTTTTTTTTTTGATTGGGTTATTGGTCTTATTGACTTGAGAAGTTCTTCACATATTAAGGAAGGTAGGTTTTTGTTTGAAATTAATTTTAAAGATATGTTTATTCCTGGTTTTCCATTTACTTTATGCTTTTGAAAAAATTATGATGCTCTTTTCTTTTTTTTTGGAGGGGGTTACTGGGTATTGAACTCAGGGGCACTCGACCTCGGAGCCACATCCCCAGTCCTATATTGTATTTTATTTAGAGACAAGGTCTCACTGAGTTGCTTAGTGCCTCATAGTTGCTGAGGCTGTCTTTGAACTCGCGATCCTCCTGCTTCAGCCTCCTGAGCCTCTGGGATTACAGGTGTGCACCATAGCACCTGGCCTCTTTTCCTTCCTTCCTTCTTTCCTTCCTTCCTTCCTTCCTTCCTTCCTTCCTTCCTTCCTTCCTTCCTTCCTTCCTTCCTTCCTTTTCCTTCTTTTCTTTCACCAGAGATTGAACCCAGGGGCACTCCACCACTGAGCCACATCCCCAGCCCTTCTTGTATTTTATTTAGAGACAGGGTCTCACTGAGTTGCTTAGGGCCTTGCTAAGTTGCTGAGGCTGGCTTTGAACTCCCGATCCTCCTGCCTCAGCCTCCCAAGTGCTGGGATTACAGGCGTGCGCCACTGGGCCCGGCTCTTTTTTTTTTGTTTTTAGTTGTCAATGGACCTTTTATTTTATTTGTTTTATTATTTTTTTTAAATCAGAGGGTTTTTTTTGATGAACCTTTATTTTATTCATTTACATGTGGTGCTGAGAATCGAACCCAGTGCCTCACACATGCTAGGAAGTGCTCTACCACTGAGCCACAACCCTAGTCCCTCTTTTCTTTTTTTGAGGTAAATCAGTTGATCAGTCTTTCTGGCTTCAGAATTTTGTGAAGTATTTATGAAGTCCCTCCCCACTGTTCAGATTACTTTTAAAGATCCATTTTCCTTTAGTATTTTTATGATAGTTTTTGAGGTTTGCATTTTTTTCCGTATGGAATTTTTGTTGTTGGTTGTTATAATATGTAACTATATATTTGATCTTATATTTTTACAAATGGCAACCTAATTATCCCAGCCTTATTTCCTGAATAATGCTTTTCCCTCCTATTGATTACAAATATGTAAAATTTCATATGAATATGTATTCTTATATAACTTCTTATGTGGGATATATATTTACTACAACTATATTGACTCTATATTTTGATTTTCTATTCTGGGCAAATGATTCATTTAATGCTTCAATATCATATTGCTTTATTATATTTTTAAATGGATTTTAATAGACGGTTCATCATTTCTCATTAATCTTACTTAAAATGTTCTGATCATTGTTATTTATTTTTTCATATAAATTTTCTTTTCTTTTCTTTTTGCAGTGGTGGGGATTGAACCTGGGACCTTGTGCATGCTAGACAAGGGTTCTACCACAAAGCTACAACCCCAGCCCTCCACATGAACTTCAGAATCTGCTTGTTCAGTTAAAAAAAGTTCTGTTGGTATTTTTATTGGAATAATATTAAAGTTTTAGATTAGCTCATGGAGAATTAATATCTTTATTTTGTTAAATCTTCCTGTCCAAGATAAAGTATGTCTTCTCGTTTATTTGAATCTTTTCCTGTGTCCACTGATATTTTAAATATTTCTTCATATATGTCTTCTGCATGTTTCTGGTTAAGTTTTTTCCTAGGTGTTCGATACTATTTAATATCAGTATAACTTCTAATTCATTGTTGTGTTCATGATGAGTATATTAAATTTCTTCCTCAGAAACAGTCTGAATTTCCATCTTTCTTCAGCCAATTCTCTTGTGTTTTCTGAGGGAATTGGCAGTTTATTTGTATGGTTGGTGGTTCAGTTATGGGTGGAAACTGTGCTCATGATGTTTGATTAAGGAAATAAACATATCTCATTCTGCAATTATTTGTTTAAATCATGGATTTATATAACTTTATAGATGGACCCTTCCATCCTTGCTGAGGTCCAGAGGAGGAAATTGAGCAGCAGTGTAGAACCTGGGATTCTAGACTTTGTGGCTCAGTAGCCTTGGCTTTGGGCTAGGCCAAGAGGTCAGTAGATGAAACTCGAGAGCCCAACACTATGAGCAAAAGCTTCCACTTGGACAGAGGCTGGCAACTTCTTACTACTCTGCACAATGCCTCTTCATTAATCTGTTTAGGAATTAACACGATCCTGAAACTTGGGCCCGAGTAGATTTTCAGAGATTGCAGTGTCTCCAAACACTAGTTCCCTCCAGGGAGTAGCACAGATGACCATTGGTCTCCAGTGAATCATCAGGCTGCATTTGCTGGAATGAATGAAGCCACTGTGAGAGCAGGAAACTAGGACAAACACCTACACTTGCTAAATCAAACAGCTTCCCTTTCTGGGTCTGTGGAGATCATTTATCACCAAATGGACCGAAATGCTCAGTAAAGTTCTTCCAGGCTTCACAGCTGGTAATTAGGAGGGTGTGTTCCTCCTGCTCTTCTTTTGTTTGAAGCTGGCAGAGGGAGGACCTCTGGCTGCAATCAGCTGGGTGATGACCAGTAGCTGGGCTGGCTGGGAGAGAGTGGTGACTCCATTTGAATAGACTTGGTCAGCCCCACTGCACTTTATTCAGAGGACCTGAGATATTAAGAACACAAGGCATCTTTTAAAAAAATTTGTTTTAATTAGTCATACTTGACAGCAGAATGAATTGTGCACAAATAGAACACAACTTCTCACTTCTCTGTATGTACACGCTGCAGAGTCACACCGTTCATACAATCATACGTGTACTAGGGTAATAATGTCCGTCTCATTCCACCATTCTTCCCACTCCCACATCCACTCCCCTCCCCTCACTCCCCTCTGCCCAGTTGAAAATTCCTTCATTCTTCCCTAGCAGCATCCCCATTATTGATCAGCATCTGCATATCAGAGAAAACTTTCAGCCTTTGGTTTTTTTGGATTGGTTTATTTTACTTAGCAGGATATTCTCCAGTTCCATTTACCAGCAAATGCCAAAATTTCATTCTTTTTTAAAGCTGAGTAATATTCCATTGTGTATATGTACCATGTTTTCTTTGTCCATTCATCTGTTGAAGGGCATCTAGGTTGGTTCCATAGTTTAGCTATTGTGAATTGAGCTTCTGTAAACATTGATGTGGCTGCATCACTGTCGTATGCTGATTTTAAGTCCTTTGGGTATAAACTGAGAAGTGGGATAGCTGGGATGGATTCAAACTAAATAGCTTCTTCTAGGAAAGAACCAATAATGTAAAGAGAGAGCCTACAGAGTGGGAGAAAATCTTTATCTCATGCACATCAGATAGCGCACTAATCTCCAGGATCTAAAGAACCCAAAAGACTTGACACCAAAGCAACAAATAGCCCAGTCAATAAATGGGCTAAGGAACTGAACAGGTACTTCACAGAAAATACACAATCCATCAACAAATATATGAAAAAATGTCCAACATCTCTAGCAATTAGAGAAATGCAAATCAAAACTTAAGATTTTATCTCACTCCAGGCAGAATGACAATTTTCAAGAATACAAGCAATAGCAAGTGTTGGTGAAGATGTGGGGAAAAAGGTACATTCATACAGCATTGGTGGGACTGCAAACTGGTGCAACCATTATGGAAAGCAGTATGGAGATTCCTCAGAAAACTTGGAATGGAACCACCATTTGATCCAGCTCTCCCACTCCTTGGTTTATATCCAAGGCATCTTACTCATGGAAAATCATGTTGGGAGCACCTTCACATTGCCTGTGGTCTGTGTGGAATATATTGGTATAGATGACTATGTCTTTGACACTTCTCATAATTCATTATTTCATGTATGCTTTCTCGTATTCTTTTTTTTTTTTTCATTTGGTGGTGCTAGGATTGAACCCAGGGTCTTGTGCATGCTAGGTAAGAGCTCTACCACTGAGCCACACCCCAATCCTCTTTTTCCTACTCTCTTACCATCCTTCATATTTATACCAGGACTTCCTTTTTGTGGCTTTGTTTGATCTATTCTTCCATTTAAATTTTTTTGATCATTTGAGCCTCCAACAAAAACTTCTGACTTTTTGATACTACTCAATTCAGTGGTACAATTTCCATTTGGGTCCTTCCAGGAGATGCCTCCTTTCCTTTATAAATGGGTTAGAGATACTTTTATTTTGGAAGTGACTATGGGAAGCCTTTGGCTGGTGTTTATGTCTCTGATGGGAGCTTCTGATGTATCTGCCCTCCAGTTCAACCTTTTTTTCCTTGACCTCTTTGGGGGGCATTTGATACTATGGCCCACTCCATCTTTCCTGAAACCCTTTCTCCCTTTGACTTTCAGAGTGATATATCTGATGTATCTCCTGATAGATATATCTCCTGATACATTCCTGATATGGTGATGTGGAAAGACCATGACTTTGCCATCAAGATAATGTAGGTTTGAAGCTTGGTGCTGTACACTAACACTGAGGCTTGAACAAGTTACTTAATCTCCCCAGGCTGCAGAGTTCCATCCGTCCCTTCTTTCCTCCCTCCCTTTCTTTATGCAATCCTCCTGCCTCAGCCTTCCCAGTCTCTGGGATTGCAGGTGTGCTCCACTGTACCTGACTGGTAGGGTTCTCGCCTCAAAAAGGAGAGCAACATCGCCCCTCTTACATACCAGTCAGTCATCAGTTGTGATGTGCTGCTCAACCTCAGCTTCATGAGTGTTGGAGCAGGGCTTGAAATCTCAGGCATGATGCTAGGACTTTGCCTTCTACAAGACAGACACTTGCTGATTTCTGCTTCTCATGTGCCACCTACCATGACATCATTTATTCATGTACCATCATTCATATATTCTATCTCTAAAGAGGACCAAGGGGACACACACACACACACACACACACACACACATACACACACACACACAGATATGTAGATAGACATAGATGTTTATTTTGAGAAATTGGCACATGTGATTGTGGAGGAAGTCTGAAATCTGTCGTTCAGGCCTGCACGAATCTGGTGACTCAGCTAAGAGCTGATGTTGGAGGCTTAAGTCCAAATTCTGCCGGGCAATAGTCTGGAGACTCAGAGAGAATTTCTATGTTGCAGTCTTGAGAATTTCTTCTTTGTGAAACCTGCCTTTGCTCTTACGACTTTCCACTGATTGAATGAGGCTCACCCACACTGTGGAGGGTCATCTTCTTTGCTCTAAGTCTGCTGGTGGAAATATTAATCTCTTTCAAAAAACACCTTAACTGAAACATTTAGATTGGTGGTGTTGGACTAAACAACTGGAAACCATAGCCTAGCTAAATTGACATCTAAAATTAACTATCACACTCCAGAAGCTGGATCACCAATCCTTAGCAACTGGGCCGCAGTTCAAGGTTAAGGGCTTCACTCTTGAGGATGCTGAGATGACACAACATGGAGGGGCCTTAGGATCTCTGTTAGAATTCATTCCAGACCAGAGTTCTATGCTATTTCTTGAGGCCTTGGTTAGGGGGCCTTTCTTAGGGGAAGTTAGGAGAGGGGTGCCATCCTGAAGTCAGGAGCTCCCTTTGGCTCAGTTCTGGGCTTAGTTCTGCCTTGTGTGACCCGGGGCAAGTCACTGGGTTCTCTGGGCCTCAATTAATCCATCTATAAAGGGGAACATTTAGGACTTGATGCACTTTCTCTTTTCACTTTTTGACAGTGCTTTTCTCTGCTCCTCTTTTTTGTACCAGATTTGCAGGGACTTGTTAGGAATTTCTGGCTTGTGATTGCTTCACTTTTTTGGAAATAGCTCCATATTTTTAAGCAACATTAAGAATTGACATCACATGTTTATTGACCAGAAAAGTGATACCATTTTATCACTGATGTGATGATATCATTCATCTAATAGGGCTCAATACATGTTTTTTGGATTAAAATTTTTTTTAATGTATGTCTCATTATTTATATAAATAATGGTGATACGGTAGATTGACCCTTTCTCTGCATTAGCTGCCTTGTGATTTAGGGAGCTCCTGAGTATTTTGGTGTGTTAGCTTTGTGTTCCTCTGACAAAATACCTGAGATAATCAAATTAATAGGGGAAAAGGCCTATTTTGGCCCCTGGTTCAGAGACTTCAGTCCCAGGTCACTTGGTCCTGTTGCCTTGGGCTTGTGACAGCACAGTACATCGTGGTAGGAACATATGATAGAGGAAGCCTATTCACCTTAAAGTGTCCAGGAAGCAGAGAGAGAGAGGGAGAGACAGGAAGGGTTGTGGTGCCAATATCTCCTTCCAGGCTGTGCTCCAAGTGATCTAATTTCCTTCCACTAGTTTCTTCCTCCTGAAGATTCCACCATCTCCCAGCAGTGCTACAGGCCGGAGACCAACACAGAGGGACACTGAAGATCCAAACTATAGCATTTGGAAAGAACCAGGGCTTTTCAATGAGATAGATCTGGACTTCCACCCTGGCTTTTCTATTTAACAGCTCTGTGAATCTGGCTGGAGTTTTCCATTTCCCTGGGTCTCAGTTTACTGACCTGCAAATGGAAGTAATAGGATCTCTCACGGAGTGGCTGTGAGGTTAAATGAAATGCTGTCTGTAAACTGCCAAGCGTAATGCTTGACACAGAGTTGATTCCAAATCAAACTGCGTTTTCTTTCTCTCCCCTTGGATAGTCTCTGGAGTCCTGGAGCACTGTGGTGCCAGTAGGCAGTTCAAGAGAAGAGGCTCGGGCTGGGGTTGTGGCTCAGTGTGAAGTGCTTGCCTAGCACGTGTGAGGCACTGGGTTCCATCCTCAGCACCGCATAAACATAAATGAATAAATAAATAAAGGTACTGTGTCCGTCCACAACTAAAAAGAAATTAAAATTAAAGAGGCTCACTTCCCCTGGTATCAAGGAACTTATCTGCCTTTTCTTTTTTTTTAAACCACACCAGGGTGTGGTCACCAGTGGAGCGTGTCACATCTGAAAGGGGAGGGTCAGGCCCTAGAGTGCTTTGCCTAACCTTTAAAACAGACAGTCTGTACTCTAGGAAATCAGCAGTTCTTCCCTTCTAGGAAGAAATGATGACTCATTACAGGAAATATCGTTTTTTTCTCTAGTATGTTACCAATGCAGGTCATTAAAAACAGAACCCTCAGTTGAGAACAATTTTGGGAGGAGCCAGAGTGGAGGTGGATTTACTAGGGTTGACAGCACCATTTTTTTTTTTTTTTTTTGTGAGTACCAAGGATTGAACTCAGGGGCACTCAGCCACTGAGCCACATCCCCAGCCCTATTTTGTATTTTATTTAGAGGCAGGGTCTCATTGAGTTGCTTAGCACTTCACTTTTGCTGAAGCTGGCTTTGAACTTGTGATTCTCCTGCCTCAGCCTCCTGAGCCACTGGGATTACAAGCATGTGCCACCACGCCCTGTGGTGCATGTCAATTCTAGGCTTAAGTCCCTGTCACAATCTCTCCAAGGCCTCAAATGACTTGAACAGTATATTGAAAAAACTTAATTAAAATGCAAGTTTATAGCATATGCCAGGCCCTGGGTTTAATTCCAACACCACAAAAACAAAAAAGTAATCCCAACAAAACAAAATACTGCCCCCATAATACTTTAAGACTTGTAATAGCATTATGTGTGTGTGTGTGTGTGTGTGTGTGTATGTGTGTATGTATGAATAATGGTACTTAATTTTCTCCATAACTAACTAAAAGCACAGAAGAACTGGGTGCGGTGGCGCATGCCTGTAATCCCAGCATCTTGGGAGGCTGAAGCAGGAGGATCGAGAGTTCAAAGTCAGTCTCAGCAACAGTGAGGCCCTAAGCAACTCAGTGAGACCCTGTCTCTAAATAAAATACACAATAGGGCTGGGGCTCAGTGGTTGAGTGCCCTGAGTTCAATCTCTGGTACAAAAAAAAAAAAGGACAGAAGAAAAACCATTGTAGTTTCCAAAGACAGCATGGTACAGGTAGTAATGGATGTGTTGATTTATTTGTATTAACCATTACATAATGTATAGTTTATCAAATCATCATGTTATACACTTTGAATATATTCAATCCTTGTCAATTACATATTTAAACAAAAAAGATGACAGCATGGGAACTGGCTGGGCTACCTGGGAGGCTGAGGCTGGGCCATACCACTCCTTGCAGGGCTGAGTCTGAAGGTTTGTCCTCCTTTTTCCAGCATCATTTGTGTTGGGCCAGAATGTACTTTCCCCTTCTCTCCACTCATTTCTTTCGAACCCCAAATCACTGTTCATTACCATTAACCAGTTTCCTCAAGTGGCCACACATTACCATTAGTCAGGTTCTTTCAATTATTTCATTCTTTAAAGAGATAGGCTCTTTTTCTTTCCTTTGAGATTGTTGGAGGTTGCTTCACTACAATCTTCATGATGTTTATTTGTTAACAATATTTGTTGACATGTTGTGGTTCAAACTCAGAGCCTCATGCATGCTAGCCCAGTACTCTACCACTGAGCCACACCCCCAGTACTCCGAATGCTATTTTATTTTTTTGGTACCAGTGATTGAACCCACAGGCACTTACTCACTGAGCCACATCCCCAGTCCTTTTTCTTTTTTTTATTTTGAGATCTTGCTAAGTTGCTTATGGCCTGGCTAAGTTGCTGAAGCTGGCTTTGAGTTTTCAATCCTTCTTAGCCTTAGTCTTAGCCTTTGGAGCCACTGGGATTACAGGTGTGTGCTCCACACTCAGCCCCTGCATGGTATTTTAATTGGCCCTCCCTGCCTGCAGCTGGGAGTCAAGATGCCCTTGGTCCCTCTTTTCTGTGTTGGTTACTGCTTCAAGCCAGCCAAACTAACATGGCCACTGGGCCCAACTCCCCTTTCATGTAGAGTAAGCAAAGCTGTTTCAACAGGACTGATTTCATCCAAAGGACAGGGGGCTGGGCACTGTGCTCTTGTTTTCCCGAGCAGGAAGGCCAGCTCCTTCTTCACCTCCTGCTGGCTCTCTCCCTGCACTGGGTGCTTTCCCACCCCTGAGGCCTAAGCAACTTCTTTAGGACTGACTGACATTTATGTGGTAAGGGAAGATGAGAAGAGGAGAGAGAGAAAACAGGAAAGAGAACTCCTTTCTCAGTCTGCTCCCTGGGTCACGCTTTAGTGCAGGATGGGTCTAGAAGGGACGGTAGCTTGTTGGTCGTCCATGGTTTCTTTACACTGAGAAAAGCCACTTTTTGTCTCTGGCCTCTGGGGTGGGCCCTAGGGAGGGACTGCTCTCTTCTGTTCGTTTCAACTCTCTCTCCTTTGGGCGGTCCAGGGAAAGGGTCTCTGTGGCCAGTGTCACTCCTGAACACACAAAGGTTGAGTCCTTGGCACACAAGAGCTGCTCACAAATTCTGTTCTTGGAGGTTCGTGCTCACATTCCAGCAGGGTCAGGAAACAGGAAGCCAAACAAAGGACAGAAGCACAAAGCAAGAGCCCCAAAGAGAGCGAGACAAGGAAAGAGCAAGGTACTTTCAAATCGGATCTGGAAGGCTCAGCAGAAGCAATGGGAATGGAGGAGTCTTTTAACTGAATGTTTTTATTTTAATGAGATATACGAACAAAACAATACATACCTCCCATATGCACAGTTTGAAGATAATAACAATACAAGTACCCAGGTCCCTGCCATGCAAGTTCAGCAATAGAGCAGTACCACAGTCTTCGAATGTCTTGGAACCCCTCCTGAGGCTGGGGTCAGTTTTCAGGAACCCATGGCTATTCAATACACTGCCAAATGTCTGAATCCACCACACATTTACATTTAAATATGTTTAATTATCACCTCTTTGGCATCCTCCAGATAACAACTGGTCTTGGTGATTTGAAGGATTCCCTTCCTCCCCAAAGCCTTCCCATCAGCCTCCCCCCAACCCTGGCCACCACGGAGAACTTTCCCCAACTTTTGTCTACAAAAAAGGATTGAAAAGTCACACAGGGTGACCTCTTCCTGTTAGTAACACGTTTGGCTACCCCATTCTTCTTAATTTCTGTGGCTATTAGGGCTGGGAATCTTTATAGGCTTAAAGTAAGCAACTGCCTCCCCTCCACAGCATAAATACGGTATGTAGTTTAGGGATGGGGGTGGGGAAGGGGTAGATAGGTTGCCAAAAATGATTTTTCCTTCCTTTAATATGCAGGCGTGGAAGCTTGCAACAAAGGTCTTTCTTCTTCCTCATCTGGCCTTTTTCCTAAGGATATTGTGAAATGATTTCATGTGTTTTGCGTGGGCGACCCCACCCACGGCTAGGGTGGCTGGAGGGTGTGGGTAGGAGTAGATTGGAACTGCCTTAAGACATGGGACTGAGCCACCTTTCTGAGCCGTCCTGAGCTGAAGATCAGGATGCCTGCAGCTAAAGATCAGGATGCCATCTTACCCTCGCCAATTGTCAAAATCCAGGCCATGATGGTGGCAACCTGTGTACATCATAGTGCATTTACCTGCCAACCCGCAATTTCCTGGATGTCACGAGGCACCACTGCCAGGGGCTTTAGGTACCTTCCACCACATTCTTATAACTACCTCCTAGGCTGACCTTGGGCCAACTTTCAGCTCTCCTACTTTCCCCTGACTCTTCAACTGGGCCTTAGGTGTAATGGTGTGAGATCAAGAGGAATTGTCTCCCTTGCTCTGAGGTCAGAGTGGCCTGTCCCCTTCCCAGTCTTATTGCCCAGCATACTCATGATCACACACCACTGGGTGGAGCTTTTGTGTTTGGTCCTGGATTCAGATGAAATTGTGGGCTTGGGGCTGCTTCCTCTTCCTCCTCCTCCTGCTCCTCCTCCTCTTCTTCTTTTAAGTAACCTTTTTGGATTTCAATATTTTTGATGGTCAGCATCTGGGAAGAAGAGAAGCAGCTTCTTCCTATTTCTCTTTATGGAAATGCAGGTCCCTTTAGGGCAATGGGTCCTGCGAACTCCAGGGCCTGGATGAAGGACCTGGTCCTGAGTCCCCTACAGCTGGTAGAGGATCTCAGAACCATTAACAATGCCCAGAGGCTGAAGTCACTGGTCAGTCTGGTGGAGGTGAAGTCATCAGGTAACATCAGGTGACCTTGACCTGGGGCCTGCGATTGGTTGGACTTACTGTGGAATTTTTTGTGTATAGGTAAATGCATTTTTCTGGGGAGAACTCCATTGATTTCATCAGATTCTCAAAGCCACTTGTAACCCAAAATAGGTTAGAACCAGTAACTAATTCTGACTGCTAGTTTGTAATAAAATGAGAAAAATACAGATATGTATTTTTTTTTTAAAAAGAAATAAGCCTAAAATTATAAGAATGTCCTTGATTCTGGATTATCTCCTTTTTTGGTATTAAAATATTCTTTTCTTTTATGAGATAATGGTGCTAATGAACAGTAATTTTACAAAGGTTGTCTCCCCTCCTCTCTCTCTCTTTTTTTGGCCATACTGGAGATTGAACACAGGTTGCTTTACCTACCACTGAGCTACATTCCCAGCCCTTTTTTATTTATTTTATTTATTTATTTTTGAGACAAAGTCTCACTAGTTGTCATGGCTGGCCTTGAACTTGTGATCCTCCTGCCTCAGCCTCCAGAGTAGCTGCAATTACAGGTGGGTGCCACTGCCCCTGGCTAAGGCTTTCTCTTGACAAAGTCAAAAGAGGGTTACAGGTAGAATTATAATCCCCCTGCACTTTTTAAAAATTCCTGACCTGTGAAACCCCAAACTCTGAGAACCACTATTTTAGAAGGTTACCTTTATATTTGCACATTACTTAACAATGTGCTGCTGTGAATTATTTTCCTCACTCTCTCCTGGATGAGTTTGTTATGTGCAAAGCTCTTTTAAAGAATATGATATAAACTTAAGAACACATACTGTCCTGATCGGCAAATCACCTAATCTTCCTGGGTCTTAATTTTCTTATCAAAATGAGGGATTTGAACTGGGACCTCTTACAGTTCCATCCAAATCTAACATTGTGTAATTGAAGTGAACACATGAGAGGTTGGATAGGAAAGGCTGAAGTACACTTCAGAGCCTTGAGGGAGAAAGTCAAGGGCAGAGGGAGAACCCTATCTCTTGACTGTTTTCAAAAGCCAGAGTGGAAGAAACGGTTTTGGAATATATAGCACTTAAAATTTTGGATGATTTTATTAATGCATATGCTATCTTTGTTTTATGAAGTATTCTTGGTGAAACTGAATGTGAAACTTTTGCAAAGTATAAGACTTTTATCCAAAAGTAGGTAAATGCTATTTTTTTTGGTGGGGGAGATTACTGAGGGCTGAACCCACAAACACTTTACCATTGAGCCACACCCCTGTCCTTTTTATTTTTCATTTTGTGATGGGGGTCTTGCTAACTTACTGAGGCTGGCCTCAAATTTGCAATCCTTCTACCTCAGTCTCCCAAATAGCTGGGGATTATAGGCAGTAATATGCTTTTTATACAAAGATGGGTAAGGGAGAAACTGACCTTAATCAAATACAACAATAACGACAATAATAGTAACAAAGAAGACAACAGTAAGTTACTGTTTAGCTCATTGAGTGCCAGCTCTGACCTGAACTTGGCTTCATTATCCTGCTGAGTCTGGCAAGGTAGGTTTGATCATCGAATTTCATGGATCCAGTTGTGGCTGAGCTACAATTTGACTAAAGCCACTTATCTGGGAAACTCCTTGTCCTGGGGCTGCTACTGGGAAGCAAAGCCTCATCCTCAAAGTGTGCTCTCATGACCAGCAACATGGGCGATGCCTGGAAGCTTGCTGGAGCATCTCGGTCCCTAGCCCAGACATATTAAAGCCAAATCTGGACTTAACAGGACTCTCTAGGGACTTATATTCATGAGAAAGTTTGAGAAGCACTGAATTTGACTTTTTTTTTTTTTTAACTTGTCCCACATGTTAGTATATCATGCTCCCCAGTTTTATGGCTGAAGAAGGGCATCTTCGTAAGGATGGAGAAAAGAATGTTCTGGTTGGGGAGGGTGGAATCCTTGCTTTCCTGACGTTTGTGAATTTCTGATCCCTCTTGCCTGCTTCCTTCCTTGAAAACTGAATTTCAAAGAATGCACGAAACTGAGAGTGCACTCGAATGTAGACTGTGGAGTTTGGGCAGAAAGATGTGTCAATATAGGTTCATCAGTTGTCACAAATGCACTGCTCTGGGGTGGGATGCAGGGATGCTGATAGCGAGGAGGCCGGGTGTGTGGTGACGGGGTCTATGGGAACTCTGGACTTTCTGCTCAGATACGCTGTGAAACTGAATGACTCCAAGAAGTGATGCCTATTCAGAACTGAATATGCCGAGCACACAGGCCCTTCAAGAATGGGAAGCCGGGAAGGTGATTCCCGCTAAGATCTCTTTTTTGAATCATTTGGATGAAAGGTGCTTTTGAAAGAAAGGGTTTGTTAGTGCCATGAGCTCATCCTCTGGCAGCACCTGTGGGAGAGAAGTCCAAGGGAAGCCCAGCGTGCTGACTTGTGGGTGACTCAGGTCTCCGGCAGCGGGCGCCTGGGTTGGAATGGGCGGGAGGGGCAGGGCAACTGCGGGGGCCTTCCTGGTGCTGCTCAGTCATCAGAGCCTGGAGGCCAAGGCTGTGCTCTCCCGCCTGCCCTGGAAGCTTCGGCTGCTCTTTTTATTCGTTTTGCTTCTCTCTGGGCTGCATTTCTCTCTTTGTTTTTAAATAGATGGTCATGACCTGCGGTGGCTTTTTCAAGGGTTCTGCTAGCACCAGGCAGCCCTGGACCTCAGTTTATAGCAATGTAGTGTCCTCATTGTCAGCTCCTGGGCAGTGGCACCCTCCACTCCCTCTTTTTTTTTTTTTTTTTGGAACCAGGGATTGAACTCAGGGACACTCGACCACTGAGCCACATCCCCAGCCCTATTTTGTATTTTATTTAGAGACAGGGTCTCTCTGAGTTGCTTAGGGCCTCGCTAAGTTGCTGAGACTGGCTTTGAACTCATGATCCTCCTGACTCAGCCTCCCAAGTCGCTTGGATTACAGGTGTGCGCCACCGCGCCCGGCTTCCACTCCCTCTTGTGCATCTACTTTTTCTTTTTAAAAATAATATCCATGCAGATAATATATGAGAATATATCTAATATCCTTTTTCTTTTTTCACTTTTTACTTCTGCTATCTCCTTTGATTCTCAAGTCTGTGTCTGGTAAGTGGACAGCTGATAGTGTAGAGTGAGAGGCTGGGTGTTCCTCATCCTCTGCATAATGAAGAAACGGAGACTGAGTCAGTGAAGTGACTTGCCTAAGGTCACACAGCTTTGTGGCGAAGGCTGAGGGGATTCATCCTCCCAAGTCTGAAGGTCTTCTAAGCCCCAGGGTCTCACTTGCATTGCTTGAATAGTAAGTATCTAGGTCAGCAAAATATATAATGTTTTACTTGTTCTCAATAGAGGGTCCATATTAACCCTGTGTGTTTGCAATTGTGGGATTCTTCCAAAGTTGGCATTTTCATGGGGATTTTTGGATCAAGGATAGAAGTCAACAGTGTTCCCCCCCTTTTTTTTTTCTGAAGCCATTCTTTAAAAGTTCATTTTTCTTATTGGGCTGTGCTGCTGTTGCTGAGTACCTAAATGAACCTTTCTTATTTTTATCCATGGTGCTAAGTTTTAAGGAACAAACTATACAAGCAAGTAATAGAGCAAAATGACCAGGCTTGGCTTCACAATGCCAAGCTCAGGTCTCATCTGAATAAAGAGGAAATCTGGTAAAAGCACAGTGCCCTCAGTGAGTCGAGTTCCTTGGCCTTTGCTGACAAGATGGATTATCAGAATTTGGGGCAAATGGTCTCAGGAGCTGCTGAGTGTCTTTGGTTTTCACAGCTTCTATTGTAAGCCAGTAACTCACTTCTGGTCCCCACAAGGGACTTGTGTTCCCCACCTACATCCATTCCCCCCACTCCCAGGTGGCTTATTCTTCAGTGATGTGAGAAATTACTAATTAACACCTTTAACTGGGTTAAAGCAGTCTAGATTATTGGTGGGTGTTTAAAAAGGAAAACAGCTTCTCCTCCCATCCTCTTCTCTTCCGAGATACTTGAAGTAACAAGGGAAGGCTATCTCTAGTAGTGAATCCAGCCGAGCGTTAAAGACATTCTAAATGGAAAACATGGATATGAAAACAATGCTAAAAAGTTAAAAAAATAAAACCCATAACACTACCATCCAAATATGATTGCAGTATTTTTTTATATTTTTGTATCTTTTAGTCTTTGTCCATTAAAAAATGTGCATTTATTTGGCATTGTGGCAAACTCATCATAACATACCATTTAATATTATGATTTTTTTCACCTATTATATCATATGTCTTTATGTTTATACATTGTCTTCATGATGTTCCTTTTCAGTGTCTGCAAAATACTTACCATGTTTACATCTTGAATGTACTAATCAATTTCTGCTTTTATACTATTAAAATGATATTTATTGTAAATAATGGCTAGAATCTAATAATGTTGGCATAGATGAGAAGGTAGGCAAAATTAAATATAAAGTTAGAGAAAGGTGCTATGTGTTCTTTTTCTTTTTCAAACTTCTCCTCTTTTTTATTTGTATATGCTTGAGGTATATCACATGATGTTTTGATCTTGATATCCATACATATTGAAGTGATTATTAGAGTCAAGCAAATTAGCACACCCAACATCCCACACAGTTACCTTTCTTTCCCTCCCTCCCTCCCTCTCTCCCTCTTTCTTTTCTTTTCTTTCCTTTTCTTTTCTCTTTTCTTTTCTTTTCTTTTCTTTTCTTTTCTTTTCTTTCTTTCTTCTTTCTTTCTTTCTTTCTTTCTTTCTTTCTTTCTTCTTTCTTTCTTCTTTCTTCTTTCTTCTTTTTTTGTGGTAAGAGCACCTAAAATCTATCCTCTTGCCAGATTACTGATATATAATATATAGGTATTAACTATCATCTTCATGCTCTACATTAAATCTCTTAAGACTTATTCATCCTACATAACTGCAACTTGGTACCCTTTAAAAAATATATATATATTTTAGTTGTAGGTGGACACAATACCTTTATTTTATTGTTACATGGTGCTGAGGATGGAACCCAGGGCTTCACGCATGCTAGGTGAGCACTCTATCACTGAGTCACAACCCAGCCAGCCCTTGGTACCCTTTGATAAGACAAATGAAAGCACCATTTCTCAAAGACATCTGCCCTCCCCTGTTGGTCACAGCATTACTTACAATAGCTAAGACATGGAATGAAGCAAAGTGTGCATGAGCAGAGGAATGCATGAAGAGATTGCAGTATACATACCCACAAACCCACACAATGGATACTATTCATCTTAAAAAAGAAGGAAATTCTGTTATTTAAAAAAGAACAGGTAGCCAGGCGTGGTGGCACACGCCTGTAGTCCAAGCGACTCGGGAGGCTGAGCCAGGAGGATCCCGAGTTCAAAGCCAGCCTCAGTAACTTAACGAGGCCCTAAGCAACTCAGTGAGACCCTGTCTCTAAATAAAATACAAAATAGGGCTGGGGATGTGGTTCAGTGGCCGAGTGCCCCTGAGTTCAATCCCTGGTTCAAAAAAAAAAAAAAAAGAACAGGTAAAGGCCAGGCATGGTGGTGCACTGTGTAATCTTGGGAGGCTGGGGCAAGAGGATCACAAAGTTGAGGCCAGGAGATGTAGCTCCTGCGTTCGATCACCAGGGCCACAAGAAAGAAAGAAAGAAAGAAAGGAAGAAAGAAAGAATAGGGACAAACCTGGAGGACACTACACTAAGTGAAATAAGCCAGACACAAAAAGAAAACTAGTGCATGATGTCACCTGTGGAATCTTTTTTTTTTTTTTTTGGTATTGGGGATTGAACCCAGGGGCACTTGACCACTGAGCCACATCCCCAGCCCTATTTTTGTATTTTATTTAGAGACAGGGTCTCACTGAGTTGCTTAGGGCCTTGCTAAGTTGCTGAGGCTGGCTTTGAACTCGTGATCCTCCTGCCTCAGCCTCCCAAGTGCTGGGATTACAGGCGTGCGCCACTGCGCCCGGCACCTGTGGAATCTTAAAAATAGTAATAATCGAATATGGCCAGGAACATTTGTGTGTGTATGCAGATATTTTGATATTGTGTCCTTATGGAGATCTTAGCAGTGACCATTGAAAAAGGGACTTAGGGGTGATCATGCCACTCTTCTGCCTCTGTCCATCCCCTCCAAGGGAGAGGCTCAGTGCTTCCGGGCCATCCCATGGGAGCTGCTCTGTGAAGTGCCTTCTCAGTCCCTTGAAAATGTCCTCCTCTGTTCTGTCTATGCTTCTGCCGTCAGTTTCTCCTGCTCTCCATCTCACCATCTTCCCTCAGCCCAGAACTTCCCCCAGGGCTCCTCCTGAGCTTCTCTTTCTCCCCATCCCTGGCTGGGTCTCATGAATGACCCCTCTTTTCACTTCTAGCTCCTTTCAAAAGGTCTGCCCTTGAAAGGAGGGGAGGAGGAGGACAGCACGCATTTGAATCTTATCAGCCTCTTGATCTGGTGGCTTGTCTAAATATTATTTCTTGTGCTACTTACATCACAAGCCCTCAAGGCACAGGCCATGCCTTTACATGCGCCACAGAGAACACATTTGCTGTTGGCACTTGGCAAGCATGCAATGTTGTTGTAGGGTGTGAATAATAGGAAGATGTGAATAGATGTTCTGGGGAGGTAAAACCAGTGCTGGAAAAGAGAGGCTTCCTGGGAAGACCATTAACAAATGGGTCTTCACAAGGAGAGGGTGATGCTGAATTTTCACCCATGTTTCCAGAAAAGTGTCCAGGAGATAATGACGCTGAAGTGAGTGCTTGAATGGGGTGCTGTCCACTGGAACAGAACCTCTCGGAGCACTTTGAGTCCTGCCAAGTTAAATTCAGGGCCATGGATGAGGTGGTGACGTGCAAACACCCCTGGGATGATCCTTCAGTGACATCGGGTGATGAGACTGGAACACCCTGACAATATCAACATTTTAATATCGGTAGCTTGGGAATGGAAAGGTGAACATAAAAATGGAAGTATAAAAATGGTCACATTGGGTCAGGCCAGTGGGATGGACTATCTATTCTCTTTGGATTAGTAAAGGTACAGAATTTGTCCTTTTTTGACTTTCTCCTTGCATATTACTGATGCATACCTAACCTTCCTTAACAATTCCAGCTGAGGTCTTTCCTTAGTAACAAATCACATCCAGTCGGATGGAAGTCGGAATCCTGTCTGGTAAAGGCCTTTCACATGAGCTGTTAAAATAATTTAGTGAAGAGAGATGTTTCTATAAATGGGTTCTTTCTTTTTCCAGTTTTTAATTGGTGTGTTGTAGTTGTACATACCGATGGGATTTGTTGTTACATTTTCATACATGCGCACAATGTACCAATAGAATTTGACCAGTATCACTCCCCAGCACGTCCCCCTCCCCTCCCCTCCCTCACACTTTTGTCCCTTTCCTCTACTGATCCCCCTTTGATTTTTAGGAGATCCATCCCCAACTTTGTTTTCTTTTTCTAAATGGATTCTTTCTCTCTTTTTCTTCTTCTTCTTCTTTTTTTTTTTTGGTACCAGGGATTGAATACTGGAGTGCTTCACCACTGAGGTACATCCCCAGCCTTTTTTTATGTTTTATTTTGAGACAGGGTCTTGCTAAGTTGCTCAGGGCCTTGCTAAATTGCTGAGGTTGGCTTTGAACTCATGATCTTCCTGCTTCAGCCTCCCCAGTTGCCAGGATTACAGGCATATGCCACTGTGCCTGGCTTAATGGGTTCTTTCTAATGTAGCTGGACTCTGCGTTTTTTTTTTTTTTTTTTTTTTTTTT